>CAIGRF010112416.1:5061-16655 GCA_903798235.1 Fraxinus ornus | reverse complement strand
TCAATTAGAGTATCTCCAAGAGATTCTCTATTTTTAAAGAGTATATTCTATCATTTGGAGAGCATCTATAAATTTAGAGAGTTAAAATTTTGAAGTACTCCAACAAACTCTTTCTATTTAGCACTTAATTTTACTATTCTAAAAAAAATATTTAATTTTTCTCCATCTTTTATTTTCATTAGCTTCCCTTCAAAATAATTATAATATTTTCTTCAATTAAAAATTGAAATATTTTGAATGCATTTAATTATAGAGAGTGAACTTGACTCTCCAAATTTAGATAGTCAAACTCACTCTCAAAATTAAAATGTTAATTTAGAGAGTCTTTTATAGCATAATTTTGAGGATTGACTCTTTAAATTAGAGAACATCTTTTATTTAAAGAGTATTTTTAAAATGCACTTAGAATTTTGTATAAATTTTAGTGTATTCAAATTGTCATGACTTTTATATAAGTCTCTAAGGTACTAATTTATAAAATCCCAAAATTTGTCTCATATTATTTTGAAGATTTTTAGACTACACAAAAAATAAATAAATAAAAAATTAATACATATTTTTTGTTTCTTTCAATATTTTTCTTTCATTTTTCTTTCTACGAACATTAGAGTTATGGTTAAATTTTTTTTCTACCGATCATATAGTTTTTATTTTTTTCTCTCTCTTACTATTTATCTCCATTTTCTATGAAAAAAAATTAAATTGTAACTAAAGATTCTTACAACTTTTTTTCTTTTTCATCCATTTTGTATGAAAAAGATTATTTGTACTAATTTATAATTAAATTTAAATTTATTAATCTTATATATATTATTAGGATTATTATTTAATTAATTAATGTGACTTAAATTTCCACACAAATCTATAAAAATTCACAAAATTCACAAAAATCATCACTTAAAAACATTTATATATAAAAGTTTTCACAAGTTTGAATTAAATACACCCTTAATTGGAATTGATGACCATTATTTACTTATAAGTAAATTTACATAAAAGTGAAAATTTTAAGTAGCGAAAAATTAAAGTTATCTCCTTGAGACATTGACCTACATATATGTACACACCTGGCTCGAATATCATTGTGCACATTAACAATTTCAGCCAATTTTCCTCACAATATCTATATCTATATCTGTGTCCACACAGCAGTAGCTTCCTTTGAACGACAAACAAACCGAAGCATCAAGAACAAATCCCATATTTCCGATCATGTAAAAACACCCCATTAAGATTCCGATCCATTTTGAATTCAATCTAATTTTCTGCCATTAATTGAGGTTTTTATACGATTAAATTTGTGGTTGTTTTGCAATAATGACAAGGAGGTGCTCGCATTGCAGTCACAACGGCCACAATTCTCGGACGTGCCCGAATCGAGGGGTGAAGCTTTTTGGGGTCCGATTGACAGATGGGTCGATCCGGAAGAGTGCAAGTATGGGTAACTTGACCCATTATATGGGTGGTGGTGGTAGTGGAAGTGGGACCCCTTTAAACGGCGTCGCTCATGATTCCCTGGCCGACACGCCCGACCACCCGTCATCTGGTTCCGGTGTCGCCGATGGATATGCCTCAGAGGACTTTGTTGCCGGGTCGTCTTCCAGCCGCGAGAGGAAGAAAGGTTTAAAACTTTAATAAATTTTTATTTCTTTTCTTTTCATGTATGATTGCGTTTAGCTATAGAGATTTTTGATTTGTAATATATTTGATGTTTGTCAATTGAAGTTTGGATCTAAGGAATTTTGGTTCTATTGGAAATTTGCAAATACAATTTTCAGCCCAAAAAGAAAAGGATAAGTGCTCAGATTTGTGATTTTTCTGTTCTTCTCTTTCTCTGTGTGTGGCTCCTATATAGAAATTGCTGCTGGGTAATATGAATGCCTTTTCAATTATCTACATGAATACAAAATGATGTGTGTGGGTGTGTATCTCTCCGTCTTCTCAAAGATCGTGTGTTTTGTTCATACATGTCTTTTAAAAGCTCGTTGGAATGTTTGAATTGATTGGTTCTGTTGGTATTCTACCTAAGAATTATTGCAAGAAAGGGGGTTTTATTTTTTGTAAAATCCTGTTGATTTGACCTTCTTTTGAGTTAATTGCAGATGGGAAGAAATCTAAAAAATAAAAAAAATAAAAATTGGGCTTTTAATGTAATGAAGATTATGCTGCTGTTATAATGGTTATATCTCTATTTTTTTTTTAATAAATGACGGACATCTATGAACAGGAACCATTGCTGTCAAGGCCAAAATGAACTCTAAGACAAAATGAGGTAGTCACTCCTTGACACCAGGCAGAGGCCCTTTTTCTTTAGGGGGTTACAGGCGAAAACCAAAGGAGAAAACTGATCACTCCTTTGGTTGGTTTGCATCTTTTAACCTACAACTAGATTTAGTTCTCTGTACTGTAAAGAGAAATCTAGTATTAACAGAGACACTCGGTTGCAGTCACAATTTTTTTTTGAATGAATTGGTTAAAATTTCTGTGCTGTTTGGTTTCTTGGGAGTTTTTGTTATTACTAAGCAGCCATCTTTTCAATGCAGTTGGCCATGTGATTCTTCTGTTATATCCATTATTTTTATTACCTTAATAATTATTTTCTAGGTTTTGTTGAGTTAATAAGTACATAACTTGAGTTCATCTCAATAACTGGTCATGTTTTTGGCCTTGTGAGAAGTTGTTTTGGTTCTGAAGACTTGAAATATCAAGAAAACTCGGATGGCATGTTTGGCAAGAAGGATTGAATAGTACTTGATAGAATTAAGGACGAAAAAGAAGTCTGTTGATTGTATTGAAACTTAGCAACAGCTCTATAGTTTCCCCCATCAAAAAAATACAGATTCAGTGCGCATGGTTGAAACTTTTGTTTATCAATTATTGTGCCAAAGTTTCAATAGATTGCCTGATTTTGAAACTGACCATCCTTTTGAACGTTGGTGGTGTATCTATCATTATACACACTTGTAAACTCTCTTCATGCATACTTCTCAGAGTTATCGTGTTATCTGTTACGTATGTTTTTATGTTTGAAACAGTCATTTGTTTGATTTTCAGGTGTTCCATGGACTGAAGAAGAGCATAGGATGTTTCTGCTTGGTTTGCAAAAGCTTGGTAAAGGCGACTGGCGCGGAATTGCTCGTAGTTATGTAATAACCAGAACACCTACTCAGGTGGCTAGCCATGCCCAAAAATACTTCATCAGGCAAAGCAATATATCCCGGAGAAGAAGACGTTCCAGCCTCTTTGACATTGTGGCAGATGAAGTAAGCTTTCCTTTTTTAACTTTTATATTTGTATGAAAGGAGGATGATACCAATGCATGGTAAGGAGGATGGAATAGTATTGGACCATACTAAGGAAGAATGATAAGCCCATTGTTATATATTATGTCCTGCATACCAGATATGTTGCCAGAGAAAAAGATTTGTGGCTTTGATATTGCCAAAGATGCTTCTTATTTTATCTATTTATTTATCTATTTTTTTGTGGTGAAGCTCACTAAAATGATTTTGCTTAACATGATATGCAACGTGAATGCTAGATGATTGGCATATTCCTATTAATCAATGGCTGCAAGAGCTTCAATACAAGTTTATTGATTTGTTCAAATAAAATATTTTGGACTGAACTAAATATGTTCTTGAGAAATTGCACTGAATATGACAATGAAATTGTGTATTTATGTGATCGTTTGGAGGATTAACTAGTTTCTATTTTCTTGTGATAATTTTACAGGCAGCAGACAATCCTGTGGTATCAAGAGATTTTTTCACTGTAGACCCTCCACAAGCCGAGGCACAGAGCAGCACCGCATTTCCTCTTCCTGTGGACGAAGAATGTGAATCAATGGAATCTGCAAACTCCAACGAGGGTGAGACCATGCTTCCTAAACCCGAGGGCGCCCAATACCCATACCCTGCTGTATATCCTGCTTATGTTGCTCCGATCTTTCCATTGTCCATCCCATTCTGGCCAGGGTACAATTCGGAGCCCGTTAAAGAAGAAACCCATGAAGTGCTCAAGCCAACAGCTGTTCATTCGAAGAATCCAATTAACGTTGACGAGCTTGTTGGCATGTCGGAACTAAGCTTAGGGGAATCCATTGGCAATTCAGGGCCGTCTTCTCTCTCTCTAAAACTTGTCGAAGGCTCTACGAGGCCATCCGCTTTCCATGCTAACCCGGGATCTGGCGGTTCAGGTATAAGATCTAGCCACAGCCCAATTCGGGCCGTGTAGAGAATATTTACTGGTGATGTAGGTTCACTCCGTGCCCATCAACTCTCGCCACCATTTGTTAATAGAAGACATTAGTGTTTAGGATGGCCTGGGTAAGTTGTAGTTTTATCTATTAGGTTTTAATAAGTTTATGTTGGAGAATGAATGACTTATCATAATTACATCAAATCCTATATAATTTGAATCTTTCTTGATATTTGCACAAGTGAAAATGCACTTTGGTAGCTTTATTTTATTTTTTGTCATTTTCATTCATTTGACTTTTGAGATTCTACTTGGTCGATGATAAAATTCACTTATAATTTTTCTGTTCTCCAATCATTTTCCTTTTATGTGGGAGGGAGGGAGATGACATTTGGGAAATTCTCTCCACTTTCATGTTTATTACTAGGATGGTATCAGCAACACTATAAACAAACTTTTCAAATCTCCAATCGGTTTAAATAAATCTAATTTTGAAGATTCAAAAGGGGACACGAAAATCAGATTAAAATCAGATTTTTGGCAAATTTTGATAAAAGTTAAAATGTATGGATGAAAAGTTTTGGGTCTTTATGAAATGTTTGGTCAAAATTAATTATTATTTTTGACTTAAGATTTTAATTAATTATAATTCAAATCAAACAAGTCTAAATAAG
Source organism: Fraxinus ornus (assembly GCA_903798235.1). NCBI lineage: Eukaryota > Viridiplantae > Streptophyta > Magnoliopsida > Lamiales > Oleaceae > Fraxinus > Fraxinus ornus. The sequence continues at coordinate 11,781 of CAIGRF010112416.1, read as the reverse complement.
GTTTGTGAAGAATCACATGCGAAATAATGCAAAAGTCCATCATTATATAAAACTTGTGAAAAACTCAATCCTTCACGAAGTGAGTGTGTTAGATTCGTTACTAGGAACTGCCACGTAACCATCTTAACTAAGCCGTGGGACTTGTAGGACCCAATCCAACCGAACTACCTAGCCACCCTCTATGTAAAAAGAGGCCCATTCAATTCCGAGGCCTTGCATCCGAGGCTTTGCTGCCAGCCGAGGCCCGATTAACTCCGAAGCTTTTCCTTGGATCCGAGGCTCTTCAGCTAGTGACGACCCACTTGCGAAAATTGAGTTCATGATGAAGATATTTGAATGATTGATGTTACCCTTATAAAAAGTGCATTTGTATCTTGTCTTGTCAATGTAAGAGCATTTAATACTTTGAAAAGCTATGAAGGTCAATTTGACGGCTAGGACTTGATGCTTCGACCAAGGAGATGAGGTCACGTGTAATTAGATTTAAGGGTCATCATCTCATTTGTAATACTATAAATACCTCCACAATATAACAATTGAAGACTAATGTAATTTTAAATACTTGAAGCAATATATTTTCACTCTCTGGAATCGTAATATTACAATTACAAATCATGTTTTTATCGATTGATCATTATCCAATCGTATCCTGAAAACCCTGCTGGAACCCGAACGGAAACGTCTAGTGTCGTTGAGCTCCTCCTACGTTCAAATATTGGAGTGATCTCGATCGTTAATCGGCATTAACGTGTTGGACCTAGCTCACGTATGCACGAGTGGGCTCGGTATCTGTTGAGTTCATTTTTTAAGATCAACATATTGACACCGTCTGTGGAAAATCACACTATAACCACGAGCAACACCGTGGAAAAAGCTTTCTGAGAAAATAGTTTGGGCATCCCCTTGAAAAATGATTTGTTCTTGAAAAAGAACAAGAGGAAGCCCCTGAAAGTTGAAAAAATTCCAAGTTTTCAGGCTAGAAAAGAGATGAGTTCGGTGGAGACGCCCCTCATAGGCGTGTTGAGGGAAAGTGACGATGAAGTTTCCGTCATAGTCACCCCATAGGGTCGGCGTTGACCCCACCACCATCATAGACGAGGTGGGAGAATAATGGTAGCCCAGCTTACTAGAGAAATGATAACTATGGCAACCAACATGAGAAGCATCACCAACCAGAATTTAGCAATGCAGGAATTGTTGATGCAAATGCAAGGCCATGGAGGACGTCTAATCCCTCCCTTTTCTCTCCAGAGCAATACCGGCAAGATGAGGAGGTATAAAGCCAAAGAGCCCATCCTCCCAGGCACACTAGGAGAGTTAGCCCCATTGAAAGGGAAGAGGAGTTGATGTCTCCTCAAACTATGCTTCCGACCGACCCACCAAGGCCCCATTCAATATGAAGGAAAACTTCTCCCCGGAATACAGATCGGAACACAGGCCTTAGAGGTCCACCAGCGTATTTGACCGACTAAGTCCAGCTGAGCCAAGGCATAGACAGCGTTATGAAATTCCAGTGCAGCGCAATAGGCCACAGCCCCCACTTTCTAAGACTTAGCAACTGGAGGAAAGGCAAGAACATGCCCACTGAGTTGTCCTGCCTTGGTATGGGTGTCAAAGGAAGGACGAGGAGGCAGGTAACCAGGAAGGACCTTCTGTACCACCTACAAGGTATGAGGCCGATGCGAATTATGATTCAGATGGCCCCTACAGATCTTGTGATTTGGATGATGATGACAAGAACATGTCGTTTTCCTGAGAACTAAGGAATGCCCAGGTATCGAGCCATTATGTGATGCCCAAGATACCGAAATATGATGGGAGAGGCGACCCGACAACAAATTTGAATAGCTACAAAACACACATAAGCTTGAAAGGCGCCACCTCGGTTATGAAATGTAGAGCTTTCCACTTGACCCTCAGTGGAGCAACTGAAATTTGGTACAACATGCTACCACGTGGGAGTATCAGGAGCTTATCGGAATTCAAAACTACTTTCTTGAAGAGATTTGAAATAAGCAAGGAGGGAGAAGCCCCATTCAGTGCCTTCTAGACATGAGGCAACAACCTTGTGAGACCCTAAAGAGCTTATTGTCCCGCTTCACGGATGAAATGACATACTGTGTTCAAGTTACTAACTGTGAGACCTTATCAAAGCTAAGAAGAGACATGAACATGAACACCCTGTTTTGGATAGATGTATAAAATCAGGATCCCACGACCTATGATGCCCTGCTGAAAATGATGAGACAAGAAATTATCAATGAAGAATTGATCGAACACAGAAACAGGGCTAGTAGAGGTCTCCAACCTCACAAAGGGAACGTGGGAGATGACGTACTTCCTACCTGATAAACCACCAATGGAATCAATCTGGCAATGAGATTGCCCCTAGCTTAGGCCAAGCACTTACCGCGACCACCTTGAATGTCGTGCCTACATTAGCATATGAGGAATGTGCCATTCCTTAATCGATTGAACCGACGCAGTAGGCACCCCGTAGAGGATGAGGCCGAGGGCGAAGTTCAGGACTTCGAGGCAGGCCGAACCCCCTAGAGTATTGCAAATACCATAATTCATACAGTCACAACACTACGGACTGCAGAGATATTGCCCAACATCCAAGGGGATCGAATTTTCGGAATGACACTTAGGACAATTCTCGGCAAAGGAATAGGCCCCCGTCGAGGCGTAATCAGCAGCCCAGGCGCAATGAGGCCACTCCCCGCTATCGGGAAGTATCCCCCGACGGAGGAAGAAGCATGAAGATGACAAAAATAGGAATGGACAACAACAAAAAAGAGGTCATCGAAATCGAGTGAAGAACGCCCCCATCCACGAAATTAATACCATCTTTGGAGGCCCTTATGTTGGAGGAGAAACAAGAAACTCCCAAAGGAATTACACTCGAGAGGCAAGTGGTCATCCACTAACCAGCTACATAGTGGACAGTAATCCCCGAAAGAATTAGTCACCTCCCATTGTGTTCATACATAATGATTCGGAAGGTGTTCACTGCCCCCATTGCGACAGCCTTGTTGTAAGGGCCGTGGTAGCCCGGAATGGGCTAAAGAAAATGTTGGTGGATAATGACAGCTCTATTAATATTCTTTTTGGAGCCACATTCGACAAAATGATTTTGGACCACGAGTTGACTCCCATCACTACCCCTCTATACGGTTTCACTGGAGATAGCATAATCTCGAGGGGCAAGATCACACTCGCCGTGGAAATGGGAGAACCACCCTTATTAACATTAAACTTCATGGAATTCCTGATAGTTGACAGTTGGTCCGCCTACCACGGAGTATTGGGAAGGCCTGCATTAAAAGATCTCGGAGCCGTCACATCCATCCACCACATATGCATGAAATTCCTAATTGACCGGGGGTGGCAACGGTAAAAGGTGACCAAAGAGGAGCCCGTGAATGGTACTTAAACTCCGTTAGAAAGGCCGAGCCTACGGATATGAACATGGTAATTGGCGACGTGGGCATGGACGTTCCCATAGAGATACCTACATTCGATGAGATTGACCTCCGCATTATTGAAATCAAGTTCCAAACAGCCTCAATGGAGGAGTTGGAGAGCTTCCCGATGGATCCATTGGATCCCACTAGGCAACTCAAGAAATTTCTATGTGAGAATCATAATGTCTTTGCCTGGAGGCATGAGGATATGATGGGCATCGACCCCAGGGTCAGCTGCCACCACTTGAAAATTGATCCTAAGGTTGCTCGGTATAGACAGACGAGAAGAGCTTTGAATCTGGAACAATATAAGGCCCTGAAGGAAGAAGAACAGAAGTTAATTAAGAATGGCTTCATCAGGGAGGCCCTCTACCCGAAGTGGGTTTCCAACGCAGTCATAGTGAAGAAGCATAACGAGAAGTGGAGGGTATGCATCGACTTTTCCGATCTTAACAAGGCATGTTCTAAAGACAGCTTCCCACTCCTGATGATAGATCAATTAGTAGACTCCACTACTGGACATGAGTTTCTGAGCTTCATAGATACTTACTCCGGCTACACTAAATTCTCATGTATCCAGGTGATGAGGAGTACACATCTTTCATCACAGATAGTGGACTCTATTGCTACAAGATGATGCCCTTCAGGCTAAAAAATATCGGAGCTACTTACCAAAGGCTCGTGAATAAGCTGTTCGTCGACCTACTTGGCAACATAATGGAGGTCTACATAGATGACAAGCTTATCAAAAGTTTGAAAGTTGGTGACCACATAACCCACCTCAACGGTGCATTTCAAGTCTTACGAAGGTACCGCATGAGGTTGAACCCCTCAAGTGTGCGTTTGGAGTCGTATCAGGCAAATTCCTGGGGTACATGGTCAACCAGAGGGGTATAGAGGCAAACCCCGAGAAAATACAAGCATTGATTGAGATGAGGTCCCCCTCAGAAGCCGAAGGAAGTGCAAAGCTTAATCGGTAGGGTAACAGCTTCACCTTAAAGGCTACCGACAAATGCCTCCCCTTCTTTAAGGTTTTGAAGGGAGAATAGAAGTTCTAGTAGACCGAGGAGTGTGAAGAAGCCTTCCAGGGGCTGAAAAGACACCTAGGGCAGGCCCTCTCCTATCGAAGCCCAAACTGGCAGAAGCTCTACAACTTTACTTGGTCGTCTCCAATAAAGCTATAAGTGTTGTGATCGTGAGGAAATAGGGCTCGACCCAGCTACCGATTTATTACATTAGCAAGTCATAGCTAGCGCCTGAAACTCGTTAAACATATATGGAGAAATTAACTTTGGCATTGATAACTGCATCCCGTAAGTTGAGGCCCTACTTCCAAGCCCACACCATCCATGCGTTGACAAATTTTTCGCTCAGGCAAGTATTGCAAAAGCATGATGCCTCGGGGAGATTGTTGAAATAGGCCGTGGAATTAAGCGAGTTCGAAATCCTCTTCAAGGCAAGAACTGCTATAAAGGCCAGGCCATAGCAGAATTTGTGGCAGAATTTGCCAACGTCCCTGTAGTGGACAAAACAATGGAGCCCGTCGAGCCTCCCACTTGGAACTTATTTGTGGACGCCTTAGCCGGAGATACAGGCTCAGGCGTAGGTGTGGTACTAGTGAGCCCCGAAGGTCACAAGTTGAATAGCGTCGTACGATATGGATTTAAGGCAACCAACAATTCGACCGAGTATGAGGAGCTCTTGGCCTGCCTGAGGCTATCCAAGGAAATGCAAGTAAAGAGGCTGCTCATCAACAACGACTCCCAATTTCGTAGCCAGGGATAAGGCCACGACCGTCTACCTCAAGTTGGTAATGAGCCTGCTCCCCTCCTTTGAGAAACTTGAACTGGCTCAAATCCTACGCATTGAAAATGCCCACGTCGATGCTCTATCTAAGCTGGCTAATAACAAAGATTCTGAGTTGCTGACTATGGTGCCAATTGAGCACCTCTCAAGGCCATCCACCTCTACAGAAGAGTGATGTGGGTGGAAGGAACCCCAACCTGATCTAACCCCTTATTTTTATCTCAAAGATCAGACTTTGCCAGATAATAAAGAAGAGGCCTATGAGCTAAGGAGGAGGTCTGCACATTTTGTGCTAGTGGACGATATTCTTTACAAGCATGAATTCTCTTCCCTCCTCATCCGGTGTATGGAAGGGGATAAAACCACCTACATACTCTACGAGATCCACGAAGGTGTTTGTGGCAACCACTCGGGAGGACTTGCTCTGGCAAGAAAAGCACTAAGGCAGGGTTACTATTGCCTACCTTAAAAAAGGATGCCATTCAGTTTGTTCGAAAATGCGATAAATGCCAGTGCTTCTCTCATGTCCAAAGACAACCATTCCAGGAGCTAACTGCAGCGCCCAGCCCCTGACCTTTCAGCAAGTGGTGTGTGGACCTCATGGCACTTTGCCCAAAGGCAGAGGAAGTGCTAACTTTGCCATTGTTGCAATTGATTATTTTACAAATTGGGTGGAAGCCGAACCTCTGACAAAGATTACTAAAGCTAACACATCCAAGTTTCTGTGAAAAAATATAATCTGGAGGTTTGGAATTCCCCACTCGATTGTCTCAGACAAAGGAAAATAGTTTGACAATAAAAAGGTGAGAGACCTTTGAAGAGCTAGGAATTACGAAGCATTTTTCTAGCCTTCATCATCCCCATGCCGATGGACAAGTTGAGGTTGTGAACAAAACCATAAAGCACACCTTGAAGAGGAAACTTGACACAGCTAAGGAGCCAGTGTGGATGAGTTGCCCCAGGTGCTATGGGCATCCGAACTACCAGTAGAACCCTAGCTGGCGAGATTCATTTCTCAATGACCTACGGTGTCGAGGTAATGAGCTCAGTTAGAGGTGTCAAGTCGGACGGGCTGGCCTGGCCCCGAGCGACCTGAGATAGTGGGCCGACCCGTGAACCGAGCGGGTGGTTCATCGATTAACGAGGTGTGACCCGCGGGCTTCGTAGGTTGCACCTTTACGGACCGCAGTTAACCCGCTGGCCCGTGAAAAAAAATTTAAAAATTTTGGACAACTGAATTATAGTTAAGTAGGTGCCAACCGAGTTGGGATGTACTTATACTATAAATATTTAATAATAGTAATTAGAAATGCATTTAATTGTTATTTGTTTAAATTAAATTTAACTTTGCAAAGTTATAAATAATTCATGTAACATTAAATTTGAATTCTATGTAAACATTTCTTGGTATAAATATGAATTTATCATTTTGTTCAATTCTTAGTTT
>CAIGRF010112381.1:47928-72284 GCA_903798235.1 Fraxinus ornus | reverse complement strand
ATCTATACATCTATACAAGAATCCTATTTTTCACGAATGCACCAAACACATTGATGTTAGATTACATTTCATTAGAGATATTGTGTCACAGGTAGTTGTAAGACTTGAAAAAATACATACACAATATAATCCCTCAGACATGGGTACTTAAGTGCTATCATTGGTGAAGTTTAGAAGTTGCAAAGATCTTCTAAACATCGGTGAAGGTAAATGATTTTCAATTTTATGGGTTCTCTATTTTTGGATTATTACTAATGCGTAACAATTTTCTTTGTAGGTCCTTTGACACCAAGGTAGAGGTTCGTTAGGCAAATTGTTGTCAAACGACCTCCCCGGACGATGATGGAAGTATAGTATTTATTCAGTCGACTCTAACCAAATGACTGAACATGTTTCGGCACCACAGTTGACTAGGCTTATCATGTAATCCACTCGAGCCATTTGAAGCAACTTACTTATATCAATGTCGCTTATGGCCCGACCCAAATTGATTTGGAAGGCTTTAATGTGTTAGCCCACTTGGATCTGATATATTGGGCTTATTGCTTGACCTAAAAGCCCACATCTATCCTAACGTATGTTATATACCCTGTCCATTATTGTTTCTAGTGTGAAAAAATAGAGAGGTGCCGTGTGTTTCTCTTGAGAACAGATTCATTCTTCATTTTGCTTAGTGCTCTGGAAAAGCTTGGTGCTTTTCTTCATTGGATAATCTGCTTCCCTTCTCCTTTGTGGTTACATACTTTGTAGGCCTCATCTCTTTCACCCTATAGCTCTCTGTGGGCATAAACATCTTGGAGCAGCCGGTTTTTCGATTGTGGGAAGGGTGTTGGTTTGTGTTTGGTTTGGCAACTGTGGTGTCGATCTATACTGAGCCCGGTATCCTTGGTGGATTGGAGGATTATTTCTTCACAATAATCACCAATCGTTAACAGAACCAACACCAAAGATCATAAAAGATTCCAGCAATTACAAGACAGGAAAATGACAAACCAGTAAAATTAATCGTCTTTTCTCTTCATACTGTTCAACACAAAGCTTTGATGTGAAAAATTCAACAGGAACCAGTAATTTTGGTTACATGCTGGAACTAAAAACTTTGGCTGCATAATTGCCAACATTGTCCAAATGCCCTAGTTAAAAGAGAGGGGACGTTGTCCGTTGTTTACATCAAAAACATCAAGTACATGTTCGGTACTCATCATTAGATGAAATTAAACATAATATTCAACAATTAGCAAAATTTTAACTACTTTAACGTTGTCTAGTGTTATCCAATCATCCTTGCAAACATGTAGTAGTAGATACTTTCTGACCACTTAACATCCCCTAAGAAATGGGAATGATTAAGACAAAGAGGCAAGTACAAAAAATCCTTGGTCCAAATTAATAACCAAGCATCAGCAACCAAGTGACAAAAAATAATAATATAATGATAGATCAAAAAAATCTGTCATAAACCCCTTATACTTGCAAATGAATTGAAACATTTAAGAAAGTAACTGAAGTAGTACTAATTGTTAGAATTTTATGAAACTTTAAATCTTAAGAATATGAAAATCTAATTACTTTATTACCAAGATCCTCTATATCAAATCACCAAGAGAATTATAAAATGCAGAATATACCTTAATTCATTGGAAATTATTCTTTAATACTTGATCTTGATTATTTGTTCTTTTGATTCTCGGGTTCTTAATCTTGATTTTGACTTCTTATTCCATAATATTGATTGTCTTGTTCTTCAATTTGATTCATGATTATGGGTTCTTGAATTCTTCAATCATTGTTCTTAATTGTGGGTCTTGGATCTTCTTCTTCAATATGTTTTATCTTATATTTTTGTGTTGATAGGATGATACAACGAATGAGAATCACATGTAAATTGAAAATCATAACTCATATATAGTTTTCATATGTATTTGGCTAATCGTCAAATACAATCATAATAGATTCGATCTCTCATATATAATTCGTTCCACACTTTATTTAGATACTCAAAGCCCAATTACTAAATTCTTTATTATATCACTTTAATTTTGGGCTTAATTTTAAGATAATTTTTATACACAATTAATTACGTACAAATTAAATAATTTCTCAACAATCTCCCACTTGGACCACATATGTTATCTTATAAATGTGTTTCCTTATGAGCTCAATATTTTTGCTATCATAATCAAAAGGATCTCCGAACAATCTTATCCATTAATTATGTTAATAAATGATTAAAAGCCATTTTCATTACAAATACCATAACTAAACCCTCAATGATCACGTATATTAACACAATCAAATGACATAAATCAAGTTTGGATGTGTAGTATGAGAATTACATGTAATGTGATTCAAATATGCCTATTTCCAATTGGTCTTTCTTTAATGAGATCAAACCAAAATATTTCCGAATTAAAATGAATATCAATAAATAAAAATATGTGTCTAAAACAAATAACATCAGAACACAAACTCGCTCTAAACTGACATATCATCAAAAGATGCAACACCCATGTGAACATTATGCTTATAAAAGACATTGGGTGACAACCATTTAATAAATAGATCCATAATTATGGAGTTTGTCCTAATATACTTAATGAAAATCTGATCACTCTGAATTCTTTACTTAATAACTAGAAACTTGATGTTTATAAACTTTGACGTCGTCAACTCATATTGGAATACAAGACTGTTATTGCTATAGAATAACTAAAGTGGTCTTTCAATTTCATCCAAAATGTGTAGTCAGTGACAAAATTACGCAATCATATTCCATGATCAGAATGAGGATATCCAATGATATCCAATTGGTCTGATTTTCTGTGTGTGATCATCTCATCATTAGTTCTCTATAGATACCGAATAATTCGTTGGCTACTTTCCAAATATCCATCCCAGAGTTAATGTGTCTAACATTTCAATAATGAATGTTATATTCGGATGTGTGCAACCTAAGCATATATTAAACTCCTAATTGCTGAAGCACGAGAAATTTTTTGTATTCATTTTTTTTAAATTTATCTTTAAGACATTGATTGAGACTAAAGTTGTTTCCCATGACAATAGGGGTACCTGATTTACATTATTGCAACCCAAATCTTTTAAGAACCTTATCGATATATCTCTTTTTTACTAATTCAAAAATACCTCGAGAATGATTCTGGCATATCTATATCATTGACACAAAAGAGGCATTACCAAGATCTTTCATTTTAAAATTACATAACAGAAATATCTTGGTTTCGTGCAATAAGCATATATCATTGCAGACAAGCAGTATGTCATCGACATATAACACCAGAAAATACGCTTACTCACACTGAACTTGTGATATACACAATCATCAACTGAATTCATCTCAAAACCAAACAAGATAATTATTTGATGAAATTTGTGATATCATTGACGGGAAACCTGCTCAAACTCATAGATGAATTTCTTTAATTTGTAAACTATCAGATGTAGCTCAAGATCAAAATGTGTCACAAGTATCATAATAGTCCTAAAAGAGTTTTTTGTAGAAATCGGAGAAAATGTCTTTTTAAAGTCAATGTCTTCCTTTTAAGTAAAGTCATTTATAACAAGATGAGCATTATATTTCTCCACATCACCTTTCGAATCCCTCTTAATTTACAATATCCATTTATAATCAATGGGTTTCGCACCTACAAGCAATATGATGAGTTCACGAACATCATTGTCACTCATGACACCAATTCATTCTTGAAATTTTTTCCTTTGCATTGTATGATAAAAGTAATCAAATCTTCTTCACCAATACAGTACCATCCTTATTTTCTTGGAGAAAGATTATAAAATCATCTGAATTGCCTCTTTTTCTTTAGTGAGTCTCCTTAATGGCATTTATTCTTGAGGTTGTTGAGTTTGTTCTTCTGAAACAATCTTTTGATTGTGTATAGAGGTTTTTTGTGATATTGTCTCGATCCGAAAGTGCTTCTTGAACAAGATTTGGAGCAAAAATCTGTCCATAGTCCTGATCATTGTCAATTGCAATCATTCCTCAAAGACAAAATCATTAACCTTAAAACATTATCTCCCTCTGCAACCTCTACATCATCAAGGAATCATACATTTTTTGTTTCAAAAATTGACCTAATAGTGGGTTCTTTAAAAAAATTTAACCTCTTAAAGATGCTTTACTTAGATAACTTTATTGAGAATTTAAATCGTAGTCTTTAGTACTTCTTCTTAGAGAGATTCTGATAAGGTGAAATGACTAATCATACTCTTTGCCATATCCTTAAGTGTTTTGTTTTGTCTCTCAGTAACATCATTCATGCCAGATGACCCGACATAGTGTACTATGAGACTATTCCACACCTCTAGGAATTTTAGCAAAAGGTCCTAAATATTATTCTCCATGTCTATCATATCAGTCATAGTATTCACCATCACGACCAGATCGACGTGTTTTATTCTTTTGCTGAGTTGATTTTCTACACCAACATGGTAAGCTTTGAACATGTCCAATGACTGAGATTTCTCATGAATGGGATACAAGTAGTCATGACGAGAAAAACCCATCTATGAACATGATAAATTACTGTTGACCATCTTAAAAAGCCAAAGGAAATTGCCCAGAGATGTCCGTATAAATTAGTTCCAAAATGTCCGAAGTCCTATTTGCACCTAATCTCATTGTATTTGTTTGTTTTCCCTTAATGTAATTACTATAAACATTTAAGTCTGAAAAATTAAGGGGACCAAGAATTACATCAGACGCAAGCTTTTCCTTTCTTTTTTGAGAGATGTGACCTAATCGCTTGTACCATAACGAAGCATAATTCTTATTGGTTAATTTATGTTTAAAACCACGTGAATTTACATGCAATGTTTCTTATAAGATGCAGCCATATTAAGGAAACATATGTCATCATACCTAGATAAAGAACTAGTACATACAATATTTGAATCAAGAAAAAACTAAACTGACTATTTTCACATGAACAAGAGAACTGAATTTGTCCAATGTAAAAATAGAAATCAAATTTCGTCTAAAAGACAGTACCACAATTGTCTCTCTCAAATTAAAATAATAACTAGTCTTTAATGATAACCTAAAAAGACCATATAGACTCAACTTTAATTGATTTGTTATCGCCCTACATAAATGAATGTTTCAACATCAAATAGCTTTCAGCAGTTCAGACAACCTCACATAGACACATTTATACAAGTAGAGGCACTAGAATTTATCCATCAAATGTGTTTCGGTATTGAAACTAAATTAACTTTAAAACAAATCAATACTTTTCTTTACACGCCAATCGTAGTGTTTAGTATAGTCTCTATTTATGTGTTCCAGATTTTCACAAAATTAACAGCCAGATTATTTTTTTTCAAGCTTTTGCTGTTTCTTTTAAACTGAATAGGATGCAACTTTCTTATTCTTTAATTTGTCCTCAGATGTACTTGCCAAATGAACACTTTCAGTTCTCTCTTGCTTTAACATTTCTTCTTATTGCACATAATATGAAATGAGTTCATCAAGAGTCTACTTCCCTTTTGACAACTATGACTGGCCTTAAATTAATCGAATTGTGCAAGAAGAGAAATCAAAATCAAATGCACGAGCAAGTCATCGGACAGCTCAAACTTAAATACATTTAATTTTGAAGGAAGATGAGACATATTCATGATGTATTCTTTTATGTTTTCTTTAGCCTTATACTTTAGTGAAATCAAGTTTGTGGAAGTATTTTATATAACGTAAATACACCGCAAGTGCACGTTGCCAAATTTTGTAATATAATAATGGAGTTAGGATGTCGAACCTACAATGATTGATATTTAATTTCTATCAAGTACTATAATTATCTAGCCTCTGTTTTATCTAGACATTCAAATTATAAAATCAATGGTTTCGAACTAATTAAATGTGAAAGTTGTGACGAATTCAACGAATGAATGAAAGTTATACAAATTAATCAATATAGGAGAGTATAGGGTGTGATTTCACCTAATTATTAAATATAATTTAAAAAACCTAGTTATCTCTAATCAATTTTTTATGTTTATAAACAAGAACCCTAATGTAATTCTACCACATCTCTCAAGTACAGGGTAAAAGTTAATCCTAAAAATTAATTCCAATACTATATTCCGAATTAAAATCAAGATTTATTAAGATCATAGTTTTTAAATGAAACAAGCTTCATATATTCTATACTTTCTCTCGAAACTCATAAAATATTGTATAAACCACAAAAGCTTTAGCCTACGAGAATCAGTACATGTATACAAACAGTGCACAATATAATGCATCCCTTAACAAAGCTCACAATATATATCTTCTACAAGTATATCACTATCATCTATGTTGAAATTACTTATTGCAATTGTTTTGCTCCTTTGCCATTGTGAATATACTACTAATAAATACATAAAAAAAATACCAAACAAAAGAGAGATCGGGGTGCGTAGCAGAAATTAACAAAATAAAGAAATCTAAATTAAAACAAAATCTAGTTAGTAATAATTTTACTAAAAATCAAATAAAACAATCCCCAACAACGGCGCAAAAAACTTGGCACGCTTTTATACAATGTAAATATACCGTAAGTGTACGATGTCAATTTTTGTAATATAATAATGGAGTTAGGATACCGAACCCACAAGGATTGATATTTAATTTCTACCTAGTACTATAATTGTGTAGCCTCTATTTTAGCTAGACAATCAAATTATAAAATCAATGGCTTTGAACTAATTAAATGTGAATGTTGTGCAAATTCAACGAATGAATGCAAGTTATACAAATTTATCAATATAGGAGAGCTTAGAATATGATTTCACCTAACTATCAAATATGATTTTTTAAAAATATAGTTATCTCTAATCAATTTTCATGTTTATAAGCAAGAATCCTAATTTAATTCTACCCCCACTCTTGAGTATTGGGTAAAAATTAATCATAGAGATTGATTTCAATATCTATATTCCAAATTAAAATCAAGATTTATCAAGATCTTGCTTCTTAGATGGAACAAGTTTCATAAATTCTACACTTTCTCTCAAAACCCATAAAATCTAGGTTGTGTTATCGTTGTAATCGTTCCTAAATTCTCCTCGTTCGAGTACTGGAATTGACTAGCATCTATTCATTCAATTAGCGGTTAATTAATTGAAAGCATTAAATCAACAACACAAATAAATGGAATTGGAAAATTTCGTATAAATAATCAAAACAAAATCAAATTATATCATCAAGTTTTTGGCTAATCAAACTTTAGAAGAATTATTTAGTTCATGATATGAAACATGAAATATATAAATTCATAAAGAAAAACATGAAGAGAAGATAGCACTATTTTTTGAATGGTTGATTCAATCTTCTTCGCCAAGTTGTCTTTGCCTCCTTCTTGATTTCTTGATTCGTCCCCTTCAATTCTTACACTTTATTCGAAGAATTGTTGTTGAAAAGTAGTCTTATACGTTCCATTTATAGTATTTTGAAGTCTTGGAGGGTTGGGATCGAATTGAGCCAAAAAAAAATAGTCCAAAAAACTCTAAACTCTTTTTCTCGCCTAAAGGCGCCCTGGCGCTACAATTGTGGTGCTACGGCGCCGTGTTGCTGTTGAAATTTAGCAACGGTGGCGCTGCAACGCCCACTTTCGGGTGGAAAAACAGCACTACGCATCATTTAATATTTTTATCATAATATTTTATTCTGATATTCGATTGAGGTAATTCAAAATATATTGGAAAGATAACTCAAAGGATTACAACTTTACTTTAGATGGATGTTTCCAATTCGAACGTTTACTATGTTAAGAATGGGTCTCAATCTCCGGCTAAAAATCTAGAATATACTTGTGTGGTTTAAAATTGATTTGTGATGATATCTTGATCATATTTTATTTCTTTTTTACTTCTAATTGCATCCGATTGATTCCTAGCAATCTTCAATTATCGTTTTGTAGTCAGAATCAACTATTGAGAGGTTACAATTTTGTCCTCAAACTTTGAGTTTAACCATTTTTCATCTTTATTCATTTCTTTCTTTCAATTTAGCCTTCAATCATATAATTTCACCTAATTAACATCAACTTCTCTTTGATTCGTTCCAAAACCATTATTTTCTCCAAGTTTTACACCATCTACACCAATTCAGATAATCTAAAAACAATATTAAGCCCCCGTTTGGTGCACATTATTTTCAAAAGAATGCATTTTTTTGGTTGATGTGATGGGGGGAATATGTGGTTGAAAAAGAAGGAAAAGTTATTGATGTAATGAAAAATATTATTTTATTGGAGAATGAGTGATTGAAAATGAGTAGAAGAATGAGAATGAAAAAAAAATGTGGCCCAAACAAGGGCTAAAACACACATTAAAACGTCTTAAAAACTCTTAAAGACAATCACAATAATAAGTTTAAGAGGTAATAAAACACTGAGTGAACCACGCTCATGAGTACTAGTTTCAGCCTCATCGCGTCTTGAAAAGCATTTTCCAATTTCTTTAAGAAATTTTTGGATAGTAATTACCTTATCAGACATAGCACCCTTGACTATTGCTAAAATTTTACACCTCATCATTATAAGACTTATGCGGTTTGAACGATCTAATTTATTCGGGTGTCATTTTTATTAGCGGAAATCTTATTCGTAAGAATAGTGGTTGTTTAGTCATTAACGCAATGTTTAGATCTATGCCACCAAGAACAATACAAGCATTCTCTTTCCAGCTCTCAAACTTTAGTTTAGCACACTTATTGAATTGATGTTATCAAATATTGCAAAAATTGATGAATTAACTGAATAGAGAACTTAAACATAATTAACATGTTTACATGAGAATCCATATTGAGCAATCAATAAATTTAAATAATGGTGGACCCCATCACAAAAAATCGAACACAATATTGATATTTAGTCTTTGAACAGAAATATCAACTTGTAAGTAGTACTCTTGGTGCAGTAATCAAATATGGACAATAAATCATATCAAACAATAAAGTCTATTTTTGGACCGACTCAATGTTCACATAAAAAAAAATAAACTTCATAATTGTCACATATTTATTATTACGACGTGCAAATAATTCGGTCAAATATTTATCTTCCTTTGAGCCAGTGAATATTCTCATGAATTACGTAAACACTACATTTCTAATATTTTAAATAGATAAGAGATTTTATTTTGGTAATATGTTGTTTCAATTAATTTATTTTAGAAAACTGATAATTCGAAAGAAATTTTAAATATCAAGATTTGAAATTGATTGCTCTTTTAACCTTTTAGTTTTTTTATTTCTATCTTCTTTTATATATATATAAAAAAAAAAAGTCGGCATTGCATCACCTGTTACTTCCTTGTCCAGCAGCATCGTGCAGCCACAATTTTGAATTTTTTTTTCATAAAATACCAATTACATATGCCACAAAAAGCCTCCATAAATATGAATGGAAAGGATTGTTTACTGCCACATATTCCAAATATCAATAATGATGTGACAAGCAGCCTACTAAAAAATAAACTTTTTCCTTTTTTAACACATGCTTAATCATTCACAGAGACAAAGTCCACAAGTCTTTTTTGTGTTCAAAATAACAATAATCAATTATAATCATACTCAAATTCAAAAATTAATTCATAAAATTGTTAAATTTAAAAACACTCAAAAAAATCCTTAATTTGAAATTTAGGGCTTTTATATACCAAAATTGAGAAATCCAAATAATGAATTTCAACCATAAAATTATTTCTTTAATCTCAATGATTTAACGTGAGGTTGGTTCTGATACTACTTATTATAATTTTATGAAACTTTGCTAAGCGCGGTGCGTAGGAGATCAAATCCAATATATATATATTGATTGGTATAATTTTTCACCTGAAAAATGTTGAAATTTTAGTGTCTATTTGACTTTGTTTTTCATGAAAGTTGTCTATTAAACTAATATTTTTTTTTTTTTTTACCATTAGGTCTAAAATTTATTCCAATTACCAAAAAAAAATTACCATACCAAATACCATTCATTTGGCTTTGTTTTACATGAAAATTATCAATAATAATAATAATAATTTTTACAATTGTGTCTAGAATTTTTTTCGCAAAAAAACTAAAACTTACCTAAAAGGTGGAAAAGGAAATTCAACTAAAACTTACCTAAAAGAATGTTGGAAAATGATTTCCATAGAAAATTTCTCCAATCAAACAAGGCAAATTAAAAAATGAAAAATAAATTCTTAGTTCTAAGGAAAACAAACGTTATCAAACAGGCCCTAAGTGATTCAATATCTATCCATATAATCTGATTCACACTTTATTTAAATACCCAAAATACAATTATTATTTTTTTAGAGCACTTTAATTTTAGGCTTCATTTTAGCATAATTTTTATATACAATTAATTACCAAATAAAAAAAAAACAACTCGAACTCGAATGATACGATCTCTCCGCCACCCCATAATGGAAGGGGTGATTTTGTAGTTCGCCCACGTAACAAATTAAATAATTTCCCAGGCCTAAGAGCGTGTTTAGATCAAAGTCATTGAAACGGAAATTAAACACTTGATTCAGGGCTAGGCATATCCAAACACTTTTAACATTCACTCCTAGAACACAAATTTCATAATATTGTCTTATCTTATAGCAAGTTCATTTCTAGCAGAAATGAGAATATCAGCAAGGGAAACCAGAGCGTTGATTCTTCACTTGGCAAGAACTTGTGGAGCTTGATTCTCCTGCTGCTGCTGATAGTTCAGTGGCCTCCTGAAGAGCATGATGTGTGGCTCCGGACGGTGAACTGCATAATGAACCCACCCACGACTCTGCTGAACCCCAATCGCACGCCATTCATTCTAAAAATAACAAAATAAAGCTTCTATATGAATGAAGAAAAGAAGACAATTATTATAAAGCTTGATTTAAAAAAATTCAGATACACAAACGCAAAATATTATGCAATTGGAGATGATAATAAATTTAGTCTGCTGAAATCCTCTGTTGTTTTCCAATTTAGTTTCTGATCCCTAATCTTAGTCACCAAACAAAAGCCCATGAAATTCAACACACAATAAATGCACTACAAACCCTTTCATTTTTCAATTAACTAACACAGAGTAGCAAAAACGATAAATAAATAAACCTTATCCATAACTATACGAATAAGCAGGAATATGAAAAACTTACTTCAGAGAGAATACGATTCTTGGGAAGCAGTTTAGCCACTTCTGGTGGAAGAACAACGTGCCTGAAAATTCAAAAATTGCCCAAAAAATGCAAGATTATCCTCAAAAAACGAAACATTTAACAATCAAAAAAAGGGAAATTCAAATAAATTCGAAAAAACACCTGTACTCGTAGGTGTCGTCGAAGTATTTCTCAGAGTACTGGATCTGAACCATTTCGTATTCGCGTCCAAATTTCACGATTTCTTGAATCTTAAATAACCGCTCGGAAAAAACAATTAAGAAGAAAAAGAAGTCAAAGAAAAGTCCAAATTTGAAGATACTGAAGACATACATACATGTGGAATGTATCTGTGTGAGAGAGACATGGAAATATAAGGCGGAGGATTTATTTTTATTCAACGAAAGGTTATTTTTGGAATTAAATAATGTGTAAACGTTCTAATTGTCATGATTTTGAATTTCAAATTTTGAAACCTTTCCCACTCTAATGGGCATCAACAATAACGTTCATGTGGGTTTTGCGAATAATCGTGCTATATGTACACTTTCTTTGACAACAAGTTTAACATTCGATTAGATAACATCAATCATGATTATTATTTGAATTTTGCTATGTGTAGACCAGGGTTTCAACCCCGATATACAACCCCCGTCACAATAGGAGGGGCCCACAATTTTTTTATTGGACGTGACCCCCCATTGTGTACCCCGGGGTTACAAATAGCAAAACACTTATTACTTATTTTAATTATATAATCATAATTATTACTTATTTGTTATTCATACGTTTCGTGAGATTCACAATATTCATTTTTATACATTAATTTATAAATTTGTCAGACGGAATGAAATTATACCCCACCCCCATTAATATGATTTAGAACTTATGTTGAAATAATAAAAATCAAGTTGAGATGAGTCGAGTAAAAAAAACGTTTTCGATGATCACATCGAATCTATTAATTTAAAATTTAAAATTAATTTCAAAGCAATTTAAGTGATTGCATAAGACCTTTAGAGACTTCCCTACGCATTTATTTAAAACACTATTTATTCATAGACAGCAAAATAGCAATTAAAACACTCGACAAATTTTCAAACCGAACCATTTAAAGCGGTTTGAAATCTTTCCAAATCAAACCATTTTTTTCGGTTTGATTCGGTTTAAAATCACGATTTAACAAAATAATATCGAATATATTAAATCATAAATATTAGTCTAAAATTTCACATTAAAACAAAAATAATATCATTAAAAACCAAAGTTCTATAATCCTAATAATTATAATGCAACACATGATAAAAATATTTTAACCTCCTAGTCGATATTAATTGACGATCTGCAATTTTAATACATGATTCATTCTCTACAAAGATAAGAATATGGTGTATGAATTCATTGAGTATAATTAAATGATACAAAAAAAAAAACTAGTAAAAGAAAATGAATAAAAAAAGATCAAACAAGATAACAACTTCAATAACTTTTTGTTGAATCATCATGTGCTTCTACCTCATCCAAATATGGATGAATCACTATAAGTTTCTTGTCATCCAATTTTTAGGGTAAATCACTGCTTCAACCATATTTGCATTCAATGAATTCATAAAGGAATCACGTATCAAACCACTAGCAATTATGAATATTTGAAAAGTTAATATATATTTAGCAACTTAAGGGGACAATCGTTTATTCATATGCATTCAATTTTCACCAAAATAATATATCGTAATATTTATTGGTCAAATTTTCAAAATAACCATTTAAGTAATCCACCTGCTAGATTCTAGAAATCAAGAAAAATCTAAAAATTAAGTTTAAATGAAAATAATTAATTAATTGAATGACTTGACTAGGAGATTAAGAAACAAACAAAAAATGCTTTCCGCTAAAAAGTTTAGATAGCCGGACACAAATTAGAACATAACAACTCAACATCAATAAAATATAGCAAATAATTACAAATAAATAAGTATCTTTGGATGAGATTTGAGAAAATTATTACTAAAAGAAAAAGAAAAAGAAATGTGTGAATTTGAATTGAAATATAGATTAGTTGTCTACTCAATTGTAATGGACGGTCGATAAATATGGTGTAGTAGCAGTTGTTCAATATTTCATGAAATTTGGGAGTTGTGCATTCACAGTTGTGATAACTGATGTGTATTTGTGTATGATTTAAATAATTAATTAGGATGAATAATTGTCTATTTAGTTTGAGATGTGTTCAATTTTAATTAGGCTGGATAAAATTTAAATTAAGCATCTGTTTAGTAGGCATTAAAATGAAAAAAAGAGCCGTTGGGCTCATATTCCAACCAATTTTTTAGACTTTTTATCTCTATGGTGGGTCCCAGATTGACCCACTAATGGTCACATTTTTTCTACAAACTTTCATTTTAATGCCTACCAAACGGAGGCTTATTAGCCATTTAGCCTGTTTGATCCACATTAAAAAATTTCATTCTCATTCTTCTGCTCATTTTCAACTACACATTTTTCAATAAAATAATATTTTCCATCACATCAATAACTTTTGAGAAAATTACAAAAAATTAGGTGTTTAAAGATTGATTTTCAAAAATCAAATGGAAAGTTTAATTATTCAAAAATCAAATAATAAATCAATTTCATCCCAAACCCTAGAAACAATTTTCATTTTCTTTCTCTCTTCGTCTTCTCTCTCTCCCGTCTTCTCCACCTTCTCTCATATCCGCCTTCTCTATTCTCTCTCTCTACCAACCTTCACAGGCGACGCCTCCCATCTCTGTCGATGGAAGTGTGTTGGCTGTGTTGGGTGGCAGATCTGGTGGTCGCGTTGATGGCAATACGGTGGTTGTGGAGTGTTGGTTGTATTGGGTGGCGAATTTGGTAGTTGTAGTGATGGAGGTGATGGTGGTCGTGGCATATCTGGTGGTCGCAGTGATGGTAGCGGAATCTGGTTTTGATCTTATTTGTTGTTGGAAATTGTAGTTGTGGTGGTGGTTGATGGAGATAGTGGAGGCGGTGACGACATTGTGAGGTGGTGGTTTGTGGAGAGTTGGCTGTTGGTGGGTGATTGAAGTTGCAGGTGGAGGTGGTGTGTGGTGTTGCAGCAGGTGTTTGTGGCGGCAGCGACGACGTGTGATAGTCATGGCGTTGTTTTTGGCGGCGATGGTGGTGCGTTTCTTTGTTGGCAACGATGGTGCATTTCTCTGGTGGTGTCGGTGTTGTGGTGGTGGTGGTGGTGGTGGTGGTGGTGGCAGCGACAGTGGTGTGGTGGTGTGGCGACAGTGGCCGGGTGAGGGTGGTCGTAGTTACCGTAGTGGTCGTGGAGGTAGTATTGGTAACGATTGTATGTGACCACTATTTGGTGTATGTGACTAATTATTTGGTCATTTGTGATCAAGTATGGGTGGTGGATCAAATCGGGGTGGGGTGTTTTAGTGTATGTGAGCAACTATTTGATTCAACTTGAAAATATGTGACCGATCGATAAAATGTGACCTACAATTTTTTTGATCTGTGACCAATAAAATAAACCGTGTCGTATAAAATTTTTGATTTGTAACCTCGAAATAATTTGTGACTAATTAATTTGATAAAATGTGACCAGTAAATAATTTGTGACTCATAATGATGCATATGTGACCATGAATTATGTAATTGTGAGTTTAATATATCTAATTAATAAAATATATTTAATTAATTAACAAATACATGATTTTTGCATTTTTAAACTTAAGACCTGAAAATTGATTTAGTGATAGTTAATACTTGATTTATGAACTCTTCTCATAACTTTTCTTTCTTTTTCAACCACATATTCTCCATCAATCTACTATTCCAAAATAGATTCTTCCAAAATAATGTGGCTCAAACACACCCTTAATTTATTTATTTTTTAAAACAATTTTGACGTTGTAAAACAGTTTGCATAATCTAAACCAAACCACTCTAAAGAGGTTTGGTTCATTCAAAACAAAACGCTGACGGATCAACGTGGATTCAAACTAACGATTTTAGTTCGATTTGCGGTTTCGTTGTTCAACCCTAATTGTTACGTTCTTTGTCAGCAATTTGTGAACATATCATCACAAATGACATCTTTATGACTACTATTTGGCTATTTTTCAATAAACACATTAAAGTTCGACTTCTAATTTCAATCAACACCACATATGCACGAACATTTTATTAACCGAATAAAGCTATTTGTGCAATCTTTGTTGACAACCCATATGTTATTAAGATCCGCATTGTTGATTTAAAAAATAGTTTTTTAAAATGGATGGTGTAAATTCCTACCAACTTATGGTTATTAACAAAGTTGTCAATCATGATTATACATATAACACCTCTCTAACCTAGCAGAGTTGGTTCAATTCATTTACAGAAGACCACTGGTCAATTCTTCGTATTCCATCAACAAGTTTCGTTCATATCCTACATTAATAAAAGAATTACTTTGATAGTACTGTTCATAAGCCGATGGCTGACTCGGCACGGTTAAGCCAATTTTTTTTTTTCTTTTTTTGTAGCATCCCCGAGCCGAGCCAAATGGCTTTCGGCCCGGCTCAGCTCGATTCGACTAAGCCGTCTAAACCTTTTTTTTTAACGATTGATTCAGTATTTTAAATTACAAATATACTTTTTAAACGATTTAAAATTTGTTGAAAATGTTGAAGTGCAGCCATGATAAATATATAGTCGATAAATTTTAAATATCAAAAGTAATTTTACGTTAATTGTGAAACGTAAAGTCGTGATTATTTATGTTTATTTTCAATCTCAACCTCATTCCAATGTCCTTTTTTTGAACTTTATTTTTCCTACAACGTTTGATTCGATATTTCACAATATGAATA
Organism: Fraxinus ornus; assembly: GCA_903798235.1. Classification (NCBI taxonomy): domain Eukaryota; kingdom Viridiplantae; phylum Streptophyta; class Magnoliopsida; order Lamiales; family Oleaceae; genus Fraxinus; species Fraxinus ornus. Next base: position 56,271 of record CAIGRF010112381.1, on the reverse strand, counting down.
TCTATTTGGATTGATATAATTTTTTTTAAAAAAACTTAAAATGTGATAATAATAAATATATTGTCGATTAAACTTAAATATAAAAATTATCTTAAATTATTAAACGTAAAATCATAATCGTTAATTTTTTTTTTCTACCCACCCTAAAAAAACTTAAAATGTAATATGTAAAGCCTCTAAAGGTTTGTACTTCAAGAAAATTAAGGAAGAAAGAACAAATAACAATATCTTGATAGTTTGTTAATGTATGGGTATTTAAATTTGAATTGAATTATATTGATTGTTTATGATGAATAATTTCCCCTTTTGTTTCTAACTTCTTCTTTTTTCATTTGTTTATTTTTCTTTGTAATTTTAAGATTTTCTATTGAATAAATTTTACTAAATAAAATTTAATTAGTGAGTCTCTAAAAATAACAAAAAATCAGTCAATGCTATTACATAACCAACTATACTTGCACGTGCCTCTGACTATTGTTATTTAAATTCACACTTTCTAAGGCAATCTCTCAAAGCAAAAAACTCAGCCAATCAAGAAACGGAGCCAAGAAAGTGACGCGTCATATGTCGAACAAATGGAAACATGAGTTGGCTTTTATTTGAGAGTCTATAGAATAAGCACGGTAAACTATCTGCTTGAAAAGTGAATACCCACTTGTCCATTCGATTCAAAGCTGTGTATGTAAATAAAGATTCACAAACCCCAAAATGTACTTGTGAATTTCAACTAATCCATCTGAGAGATGGGAACATTACAAACCTTGCTCAAGCCTCAAGTAATGTAATATCAGCCACAACAAAATTGCATACATACACCAACTGCAACCCTATACATTATGCAAAATTAGGCCCTACAGTTCAGAAAGACCTAAAAAAAATCCCGCATATCCTTTCAAACGGCTGATATTCCTATTTTCGAAAAAAAAGGGGCGATATTTTAAGACTTGGAGACCGATTTACACAACACGGTCGTTCCTTGAAAGATCATCATTTGGTACTCCTTTTTGTACCGATCAAACTGAAAAAGCAAACACAAATATAAGCATTGATAATAAATTCTAATTTCCCACAACGCAAGTGAAATGAATACAATAACAAACTAAACATACTTCTTCATCGTTAATCTTTTCAAAACCGTACTTGTTCTTCCACAAAGATTCGGCTTCATCAGCAGCAGGAAGCACCAGGCGTTTCACATTCAAATTTGCGAGAAGAGTTTCAATACAGAATAAGAGGGACTGGAAGTACCCCTGCGAAAAAGAGATTGTATCTTTGAGTTAGATGGTATTCCAGATTCATGAATTATAGTTCTTCTATATTTGAACAAAATATGGAATAGGTCCAGTAACTGAGAGATCGGACCTTTCCTTGATAACCACTAAATGTGGCAACTAAAGGTAGCTCTGCAACTTCCTGCCCAAAAATCCGAACAATTCCAGCAGATACGACCAACGAGCTAAAACAACACACTATATCAGAACAGATGTGATTTCAAAGCATTATCAATGCAATTCATAATTAAATATTTCTCACTTGACTGTCAGTATGGCACAATACATGCCCCCTAAATCTTGGTCCTTGTATCGCTTCCTACAATTCATCAGCAACAGTTAAAATGTAGGTCTATACGAAAACAATGCACAAAAAGATTTGTCACTAATTTGATGCATAAATGTAAAGGCATGATTACCCATAAACCATGTTCGGAATAAGATCAAGACGGCTGGTACTGGAATCAGCTATAGGATCAAACTGCTCCTGTAACACATTTTAAGACGGAAACTACTCATTAAGCACATTATATAACAATCAGAAAAGTAAAATGAGGGACCCAAATCAAACAGCAGATGAAAAAGAGACGCATCTCCACTGTGTGTCATACAATCCATTTAATTGTACATTTTCAAAAGACAAGGTAGATTAGCACAAAATCATTTCAAAGCAGAGGAGAAAAAGGAAATGGCTAGGGGAAATACATGAAAAATAGTTTCTGCCCCAGAAAGCCACACATCGGTATCTTCAGAAGCCAACTTCCCACTCAGAAGCCTCCATCTTATATCAACCTCAGGATTAACCTCTGAACTTTTTTTCTCGTGTTTCTTCTTCACAAGGTTCAAGAGAGCTTCTGGAAGCATCTGTTCACCATCTATAACCAAGTCCTGGAGAGCAGAGTGGATACTTCTGCACGATGTGCAACAGAACCATTTGTCTTTTGGTAATTCCTGTAATGTGCACACCATCATCAATTTACTAAGACAATTCCATAAGCACATAGACACAGTCATTTCTGGAAACTGAGGAACCATTATATGTAATCACATTATCAACGAACCTTTAAGTCATCCATTTTCTGCTCCCTCAGACAACCAACATGATAGTCCTTCTCGCACTAAAAAAAAATGACCCACAATGTTATCATGCATGCGAAATAGGTAAACAAAAAAACATTTTAATTTGATTTCAAAGCCTGTCTCATTGAAGAACATGACAAAAATACAGTAATACCTGATCACAGATAATAACTGTACGGTCATTAAATTCTGATGCAATGAAATCATCACCCCTGCAAGTACCGAACTGGAATCATTTATAAGGGGGAAAAAAGAAGCCAAAAGCACCACAAAAAGGCAAGAAAATAACAGAAAAGGTCAATGGCAGAGTATAGAGATCAACCACTATAAGTGAGATAACTTAGATTGTTTTATCAACAACTAAGAAGAATGAGTGGATCATCTTTAAAAGGATAAGAGCGCAAAATATATTATTATAGAAGCTGCACTAAGTGAAACCTCTAACAAGTATATAGCTCAACATTAATATGACATTAGCGGAAAAAACTTGTGTATTACAATAACCACCCAGCTGAAACAGATATGTGAACAATTTATCAAATGCTTGAAGTAAATGTTAATACAAATTCAGTTAGAGAGAGAGTGGAGAAAAAACTCAACCCGCAAACGGCACAACCACCAGCATCAGCCTCTGTTGTTTCAACAATACGTATGCACCTTTGGGTTATTTGTTGGAGAGCATTGATTCCGGCAACTCTCCCAGCAGCAATGGCATTAGTATTGTGCTCTGCATACTGTTCCTTCAGGATCATGTTCTCGCAGTATTTACAATACCAATTTTCTTGAGGGATACTTGGAAGAGAAACACATTCTGCAAGAGGAACCAAGCATTAAAAGTAAGGCAGTGGATAGAGGATTTATAAGATTGATAACCATAAATTACCTATTAAGCCAATAAAAAGAAGAAATCATTCTATTACAAAATTGCAGCAGCATGAATGCCGTAAATAAAATATAACACCTAACTTAAATGAAAACAAGAACACCAAGTACATTCAAACACCAAGATTGACACAAGACATAAGGGGAAAGACGAACAAAATAGCATCTCAGTTTATTTATTAATTCTCATTTCAGATTCCTCCTACTTTAAAGGAGCAAAGCTGGAATGGAATCGATACATTAGGATGCCATATCCTAATGAACAACTGCTACTTTTTGCAAGGTTCAAGAAAGGACAGAAAACTCATAGAATCGGCAATAATGCTAAAAAAAACCAAGACATACTTACCAGTGTGAAAAGATCGTGGACAATTGTCACAGCATATAAGATCTCCATAATCAAAGCATACGGAGCAGAGATCATCATTTTCATCTGCAGAGACTCTACGTTCTTTTGACAGGCTGAGGGATAGCTCATGCAGAGACACCCCGTTGGATGTAAATATGTTATGGTAACTGTCAGACCAACAAGAACCATGTTAATGCTTACACAAACCTAAACCGATTCAAATAGATTATACTAAATATTAATTAGGCCTCTGATCAACATATCTGGTAGTCCTTGAAGATGCTCTTGCCAAATTTATTATGTCAAGTGTTAGCAACAATATTTAAAAAGATTGGCAATTTGTCAAATTTGTTGCCTGATAATGTGAAACAAATCACAGGACCAATTTGCCGCGAAGAATAATGTGACCTCTCATGGCAAAGGGTTAAACAGGAAAATGCAAGAAATACTCACGGCTTTCGGCGAGAAGCAAAACCAGCATGTGCCTCAAATTGAGAGGGGCTCACCTGTTCATAACAATAAGAATGTTAACATCACAGACAATGTGCTTTTTACTGCTATAGCAGACAAAGAGCATGTTTGCGTAAGCTTTTAAGGGGTTCACAACAACCTTATAAGCTCATCCAAACATGCACAAAATGTATAATTTAGATTTTCAAACAACGCTAGGAAATGTACCACTTTGTTGCAGCAAAAGCAGAATATGCCATAATCTTCCTTGTAACCCTCAAGCTTTTTCTGCTCACAGGAAGAAGTAACGAAAGGTTAAAACTCTTTCTTCAAATAAATGGATGACTTCGTTTCAGAACTACTCTATAATGCATATATCAAGCAACAACCAATAATTTAATCTAAAAAGAAGCGGAAAAAAGACGAGAATAAATGCTATAAATTGCAGTGACCTTTCCCTGAACATAATAAGCCAATGCTGTGCGCTCAGGAAGTACATCGTCCTCAAATACCAATCTGTGCATTCTCTGATCCCTGCAAAATGGAAACAGAAAGAATTAGTACTATGCTTAGTAATAAATACAGGCTACAGCAAAATCATGTTGCATACTCAGATTTTACATTTATGAAACTGGAAGGTATAGTAAATGCCCCACAAAATAAAGAGTACTTACTTCTTTGTTAGCCTCCCCTGACCTTTTATTTGAGAATAACTACTCATAGGCATTTTAGTACTCCCTTGACCCCTTGTTCGAAGCTGACTAGTTGAAGATATTGAAGGAGATGATTTTGTAGCAGTCAAAGGAGACCTGAAATCATTGAATATAGGTAGTCATTCAATGTAGAGTATCATACAATAAGCAACCACTTTATTCCAAATGATCATGTGCAAATAATTTGATTTCAAGAAATTAAGACAAGCAACAAACTTATTAATCTAAAAAACATCCTAAATGAGCAGAAAAATAGGTAAAAGGACCATCATCAGCGGAAAAACCAATACACCAGAACACCAATACACAACTCATCAGTAGAAAAAGAAACAGAATTCTGTAGAATCAGTAGATATGTTGAAACCAAATTGATATTTAAACTCATGAATATCAAATATTTGATATAATTTATAGATAAAAAAATTGCCAATTAAAGTAACTTCACAAATCAAGTTCAAAAATAAATTCCATCTACAAATCAACTCTTGACAATTACAGAAAATGAGAAAAATATACTCGTTTTCCACAACTACAACTGAAACTTCATCTGTTGCATCAATATGGACAGTGCTTAACATTCATCAGAAAATTATAAACAAGAAAAAACTGTACATTCTTCTGTAAAAACCAAGTTATTCAAGCCACCCCAACTAAAAATAAATTTTATCAACATTATGCACAATATATAGGCTAAATTGATATTTGACACCAGGTAAAATTCACAGTGAAAGACAAAGCCCTTGTTTGATGTGTAGATTTTAAGAGAAGTTAATTTGTTAATAGTGATTTTTTATTTTATTTATTTATTTGTAGAATGTGTCGTTAAAACAGGAACAGTTACTTGCAAAATTATTCCATTGGGAGAAAAGTGATTTTGCAAAATCTAAATCAAAGATGGGCTAAACATAAACATCCAAGGAACGTGAAAGCCGAAAAGGTAACATAACCAAAACCTAACAGTCAACCAAAATTTGCGTAAAATTAAACCTAAGTTTACTCCATTTTTCCTCACTCATTCCTATTGACCATTGTCACAGTTAAACCCACCACCATGTCTTATCTGGGTCATAGAAGATTTTACATTTTTGTTCTTGCTTCTCTTCGTGTTGTTGACTAGAGAATTCTTGACCTAATTGTGATTTGTGCGATTAACAGGGCTCATATGCTTTTTTTTTTTTTTTTGGGGGGGGGGGGGGGGGGNAAGGCTAACATGGCTCCATCCCTGCTGCATATGATCACTTCTTTGTCGTAAATCCCACATCAAATAATAAAGAAATTAATAGACAACATATAAGGATTTGAACTACTCTAATAAACAAGATTGAATTTTTAAAATGGATCATCAAATCCTATATGAGATCAGAATTGTTAAATTCAAAATGAGTAAATGGATTCCAAGACGTGTGTTGTACCCGAAACCGACACAAGTGGGTAGGTAGAGAATAGAATACCTAGAGGCGTGACGCGTGAGACAACTCTCTCTAAGGAATTCTCCAATGAATCACAATCTTGCGCGAATGTTTAAAGGATAATCCCATATCGATTAAATATCAAAACCATAACTAACATATAAATGTTTGGACTACTCCTCTTAACAAGAGATACATTTTAAGATGGAATCTCAATCTTAATATAGTACTAATCTACCCGAGCTCATTATGGTCAAACGAGCAATACGATTTGACTAAGACTCATACAAGTACATGAATTCCAATATCGGTATTCTCAAATGAGCCACCATCTCGCATGGACATATTAAAGGTAAATTCCACATCAATTAACGTCGAAATAAATATACAACATATAATGACTTGGACGACTCCTCAAACGAGATTGAAATGGGATCCCAAATCTTAATATGCTGGCTTTGAAGTTTGCCATCTAACACTCACGAAATCGAAGGTCTTGTATAGTATAAATATAAGAATAAAATAAACGAAAGCAGTCATTACTTTGAATCTATTACAATACCTAATGGCCGTATCACTGATCTCTGTAAGGTTGGGATGTGACTCTTTTGAAAAACAGGAATCACATAGAAGCATTGATCTGCCAATGCCAGACGCAGGTATCGACCCTAAAAAGAGAATAACGTGTTACAGGCTCCACATAATGCACATGTTATCTATCATATATTATAATAGATGGGTGCAAAAATCACCTTTGCAATTGAGACAAAACGTTGTCACCTTTGACTCAGACTGACCAATGACATTCTGAATTGCCATTTCCAATGCATCCAGGGGAGCACTCTTGCATGCATTTAGCACATCACATAGAGTATTCCCGTTCTCCAAATAGATGTATTCTGGTGGGCGTTTGTTTGCACTTCCTGCGTGCAATTCAAATTGATTTGGGGTGACAACCTACATCAACAGTAGTTGACAATGAGCACAAGAGAGTTAGATAATGATTAAATTTACTCCATAAAAAGTGTTAATCTGAACCCTTACTTTTGTTCCCTTGCACTCATCACAAGAGCACAATATTCCAGAGCCCCGAATAGATCCCCGAAGTCCAGATTCCAGCCCTCTCTTCACCCAAATATATTCAAATTAACAAGAAAAATCAACCAAATACCGAGAAAACCATATTAAAATTCATTTCAAGTGAAAAAATAAAATAAAATAGGAAGTTTGATTATTTTTACCTTTGAACGATGAATGTAACGAACAGCTAGACCCTCAAGCAACCCGGTGTCCAGTAGATCCTTTAGCTTTCTTGGAACCCTCTTCAACTCAACTTTCTTTGACATTTTCATTTCTAACTTCGATGGACTACTTGTCATAGTCATTGCACCGTCAGTTTCATCAGCTTCCGTCTTCAACTCTCCTGGCCCGGATCCCAACCCCACAGTCTCATGCAGCTTTAAAGCTGACCGTGTAAACCTCCTTGCCTGCTTCTCCGATAATCCACATAACCTTCTCTCACGTCCTAATTCTGAGGTTTCTTCAAAAGTTTTATCTTCTTCACAACCCAATTTAATTTCATTGCTTCCAACCCGAGGCAATGATGATTCAATGCACATTGGCTGCACTATACCATTCAGTTCAGCAACTGTTACCTCAACCACAGTCTTCGTTTCTCCAATATTTGGCCAATTTCCCAAATTTCTCAACTCCTCTTCTTCATTAACTACTACTTCCACCATATTACTATTTGGCCAATCCTCGTTATCCAATATTTTCATCTTCTCTTCTTCATTAACTACTACATCGTTAGTATCACTATTTTCGACTCCCTTGTTGTCCAAAACCTCAATATATTCTAATTTCTTGGCCTCTTCTCCTCCCAAATTTTCTTCTGTATCCTTTTTTCTTCTCTTCGCAGAGGACCCCCTTCCTTCTTTTCCAGTTTTATCACCACTCTCGACAGAATCTTTGCTGCAACCACCACTAATCTGGGACCTTGTCACTCTCCTTTGTCCCGAAGAAACCATCCCTATTTCCGATTGTGCCTTCATCATCATAGCAAACTCCCTTTTCATCCCAGCCCGAATTGATGACACCACAATTTCATCTGAATCCATATCCTTTGCCATTGCAGCAAAAAAGCAACAAATCCCAAAAAAAAAAAAAAAAAAAAAAAAAAAAAAAAA
>CAIGRF010112381.1:21330-38281 GCA_903798235.1 Fraxinus ornus | reverse complement strand
TTAATTAATTAATTAATTAATTAAATATATTAAGATCACAAATCTATATAATTTGGTCACAAATTAATGATATAATTAGTCACATATTATAGTTTGATCACAAATTAAAAAAATTATATGTCGCAAATTATTTTACGGTCACAATTCAAAAAATTTATAGGTTACAAATCAAAAATTTATACGTCACAGTTTTTATTATTGATAATAAATCACAAATGTTATAAGTCACAACTTAGAAGACAGACACAAATTGCCAAATTATCGATCACAAATTAAAAAAAAATTTGGTCACACATTATTTTTTTGTCACAATTTATCTTTTTCATTGGTCACATATTATTTATTCGTCACAAATTAACCAATTTAATAATCACAATCGACCAAATAATTTGTGACCGCACCACCCCCTCCATCAGCACCGCCGCCGCCTTCGCCGCCATAAGTACCACCACCACCATCACCTCACGACAGAATTACCACCACCTCAAATAAATTAACACATTACAAAAAAATACCATTACATCGTCACGCCTTTCCACCATTACCTCGATAGACCCATCACCGTCGCCACCACCATCGTCGTCACCGCCACCAACAAAATCACATCAACTATTCATCTACAGCCACGGTAACAACAACCGTCACCGAAAAAAAACTGCAATCATGACCTGCAAAACGTTACCGCAGAACTTGCAACCCGCCATCGCAACTCGTGATAGTGCTTCCATAGTAGCACCACGAAGATCTGGCCCAAATTAAAAAAAATGCAATTGAAACCATAAATTTCACTATTCATCCAACACATCCATAGTAGTGTCGTCGAAAAACAAGAGCCGCAACCATGACACAATGCCAGCAACCTAACTCAACACCGCCCCCACCTCACCACTGAGCGTGCGGCACATCTCCGGCTTCGCAGCCTACGAAGGCCGCTGCACATTGAAATAATGTTGCGGCATCGCGGTGGCTTGCGTGTGGTGTTCATCAGAGTAGAACGGGGAGAGAGAACAAGGTGATGCGACACGATAGCGTCGCCCGTAGCGACCTATGATGGCGGTGGTGTCAAGCTGCTTTGTACGGCTTCACTCCGACAACTTCGAGAGGCTTTACTCCAGTGCTCTCAGGTCGCTTCGCGACAGAGAGAAAGTGAGGATGAGAATAGATAGAGAGAAGTAAGTTGGTGCCGGCGGTGTGGCGACTGCAGTGGACAGCTATAGAGAAGGTGGGATAGAAAGAGAGGAGAGAAATGGAGAGGTTGAAATAATTCGGGTTTTGGTGTGTATGGTTGGGTAGAATGAATATGTATATTTAATTTTGTAATATAATTATTAAAATTTTGAAATTTTAATTATCATCTCGTTTTTGAAATAAAACCTGTAAATCTGAATTTTGAAATAGGAAGTTTAAAAATTCGGGAGGCCGTAATTTCCACTTTTCCCTATGTATTAATGGGCCTAATTCAAGTTAATCAGACTCATTAAAAGGCCCAACACAAAATGAGGCCCATTAAAAGGCCTGCTTTGTTTGATAGGCTTGTTTATTCTCTTTCTTCAACGGTAATTGGCCGCAACAGATGGAACGTTTAGTATAATGTAGGTATTGACGTCAAGAAATTTTTAAAACTTTCACGTTAATAATCCGTTTGGCCCCATTATTTGATATTATAATTTTCGAAATAATAATTTTTGGATAATTTGTGGTTGAAAAAAAAGGAATTTTTTTTGATTTTGTGTGTTATTATTTTATTGCATAATTTATGGTTAAAAAAAAAGAGGAAAAAAATATATTATAAATTAATGGGAGAAAACGGGGGCTTAAATGTCAAGTTGGAACACAAGTGGCGCTCCTGTAAGTATAGGGCCAATGTGGTCCTATACATGTAGCACGATTGAAAATTAAAAGTTCCCAACAGCAAAGAAGTAGACCGCAAAACACGTATATATCTTAATTTCCAGATGTTGATAAAAATTGATTAAATATACCGTTGAAAAGTTAATAAAAATTGTAGGTTCTACAAAATGTATGGTTAAAATTGATAGTTGACTTTAACATCAACTTTTTAACATGTTATTAAGCTTTTCCAAATAGGTTTTTAATTAATTAAGGAAAAGGATAATCTTTCAATAGGGTTTAGAATATCTTGAGTATCAAGCAAAAACCGCCAACGAATGACCATGAGATTTATTCCAAATTTCCATGTAAAGAAGAAGATTTCTTTGAACTCTGCAAGCTAAGCATATTCATGTCCAGTTATAAATTTCTCTTTTTTCTACAAAAAATATTTCTTAATCCTCCATATATTCTTGAGTTTCATGCAAGAAACAAAAAGTGCATAAAGATGTATAGTGACAATTTCTTATATGCAACTTTGTAGGTTATATATTCTTTCTTTTCCTTCTAGTTCATCTGTATAAAACAACTTGATTATCCACAACAAGTCCTGCACAAACACACGGTTGTTCCGCCATGGCTCCTCCACCGGCATCACCGCGACCAACCCGACCCCGCCACTTACCGCTACTAAGATTCATTGCAATGGCGTTGCTAGCCCTCGTCATTATTGTCGGCCTAGCTGTGCTGATTACTTGGTTATCCGTTAAACCCAAAAAACTCAAATACTCCATTGAACAAGGCTCAATCTCAGGCTTCAATTTAACCAACAATGGCCACTTCAATGCCAATTTCCATTTCGTATTGCGTGCTAACAATCCCAACAAAAGGGTTTCGATATACTACGACAGGATTGAGGTTACAGTGTCGTACGAGGATCAGAAGCTTTCAATCAACGATGTTCATCCCTTTTATCAGCGACGGCATAATGTGACGTACCTCGACTTGAACCTTGCGGCGAGAGATGTATCTCTTTACGGGGCGGTGGCAAGGGATCTGAAATTGGAGAAATATTCAGGTAATGTGGAATTGGACGTTAAAATAAGAAGCAAAATTAGGCTGAAAGTGGGAGTTTTCAAAATTCATCGCCATTTGAAGATTGAGTGTGGGCCTTTGACAGTTCCATTTTCTTCATCAAAGGGAAAGTTTGACAGGGTTTCCTGTGATGTAGATTTATAAATTTGTTCAGTTTAGTGTGATTTCTTTAATTGTTGTATGAGGGTTTTGATTTTTATTTATTTTCTCAAGTTTTAAAATGTTTCTCAAAATATTGGTGTGATATATGTGATTTTTATTTCTCGTTCTTGTTCAGATTGTGATTGTAATTTGAAATGTATATTGTGCAAGATAATTATTGAAGTGTCAATTATCACTCCTGATAATATAATTTGGGTATTTCCGTGTGGAAGTACAATTTTACAAAATTTGTATTTTGATCATAAATAAAATTATTCACAATCAACATATGAGGATTAATACCTTATAATGAGATATTGAGTATTTGATTTGACTAGCTATTAATTAGGATTGCAATTTGTCCTTATTACAAAAATTATAATACATTTGAACTGTATTAAATGGGTCACATGTCGGGTTTAATTTTATAGCATGATCATGTAAAGAATTAAATTTCACTTCGTTGGATATTTCATCTAAATCTCGGGACATAATTGTATATGTCGTTTCATGAGTTTAATAGTTTTTTTGATTTATCAAAGGTTGAGATCAATATGATTGATCAAATATCTCGTGCGTTGACAATGAACGAAGTAGAGAACATTAATTTGTATCGAGAATCATCGCCTTGAAAAATGGGTAGAGTAAAAATGTTTTCTTGTTGAACAGTTGTAAGTCTGAGCTCATTATTTAACGACAACTAAATTTCGATATTTGCGATTGGTTCACTTTTAAGAAAATCAAACTTAAGCCCCTGTTTGAGCTACATTATTTTTTTCATTCTCATTTTTCTACTCATTTTCAACCACACATTTTTCAATAAAATAATATTTTTCATCACATCAATAAATTTTCTTTCATTTTCAACCACATATTTCCCATCACATTAACAGTAAAAATGCATTCTTACTCTCAAAATGTGTCCAAAACAAGATCTAAAAGATAATCAATACAGTATTTTAATCAATGACAAAGTCAAAAATTGATTCCAGTGGAGGCAAGACTAAACTACGCAAATAAAATAAAATTCAAACAACACAATAACCCAATATATAATAATTCTTTTTAGTTTTTCCCTACAATTTTCACACTTTGTAAATGTTTTGTAATGGCCTCATTTAAAATTCGTTGAGTGTCAATAATTTAAACAATTAAATTTAATAATTCGTCATATTCAATAAATCCAAATGAATATAAAAAGGGGTAATTAGCACGTCCATATCTTTCACTAATATGGTGGAACGTTCATACTTTTTATTTTTTGATATTTTTACCCTTAATTACACATTTAATTGCATAAAACATCATTTTAATCCAATTTCTCAAAAAAAAAAAAAAAGAAAGATGAAAAATGACGAATATATCCCCATATTTAAATGAAATGAAAATAAAAGAAAAATATAGAACTAATTACAATCATAGTTCCAATTTTTTATTTTAGGGAAGGGGGCGGGGATTGCGTCTTTGGAGAATTTGAACAATACTTTTGTTTTGATTAATTGTTTTATTTAGAAATTATAAATATACCATTTTACCCCTCATTTAATTTGTCGAGTCAAACATTTTATTTCAAGTTGACTAACGAAGTATTGGATGGAATATGTTCAATGGATTTCAACTGTAGTTAAAATGAAAGGTTTGGGACCGCAGCCACCAAAATAAAAAGTTAATGTATAGTTTACAAAAAACTGAAAGGTTTGGGACCGTTGCTACAATTATCTCTAAAAAAAAAAAATGTCACTAGCCGGGAAGAGCGGGGAATGGCTAGGGTTCACTACTGATTTGAAATTGAATGGTGGGTAAGTGGGTGGGGCCCATGGGCACTTATCTGAGCTAAACTAGAAATTGCACTGAGATTTCAACTTTTAAGCAAAACCCTTTCACAATCAAATAATCATTTAGAAACCTCACTTCAATTCTTCCAAAAAAATAAAAAAGTTAAATCTTACATACTAGTTTGATGGACATGCAATGCATGTCAAGTGCCCGTGATGATTTATGTCTCAAGTAAATGTGGACAAAAATAATTCAAATAATGTATGAAAAATAATTCGAATAAAGTAGTTGCTAGTAAATTGAAGTGTTTATACACGAGTAGAACAAATAAAACGTAAAATAACTCACATTATATTCTATACACTTTGTGCAATTTGTCACGGGCCTGTTAACAAGTCTCTATTCGCAGATTGATTACTGTCACGATTTTCTTTAGGAATGTCTACACTGGCAGTGATGTTGGCCGTCGTTCTAGAAGAAAGTGCTTCTGCATCTATCATGTCAATACTTGATCGAGCATCGTCCCCACCATTGGGATGAAAATAAGAGTGAACTGAATCTCTTGGGCTCCCTCCTAATGTTTGGGTTGGAGGACGCTCTTTGTTCTTCTTTGCATGCTTATGCCAGCTCATTAATGCCTTGGAAGTATGTTCATCAAAAATAGTCTTTTTCATGTTTGATCCCATCTGAAAATACACCATAGGAACGAAAACTTGAGAACACGACTCTTTCGACTGACTTGAGTAAAAGTAATTGGTCTTTGCCATATCGAATAAAGATGAAAACATAAACCAATTTATAAGAGTTTGAGTCACTTCTCTTAATAAGATTAATCTTTTAAGATGGAACCCAAAATCTTAACATGGTATCAGAGTCCATTAAGCTCTAACGAGTGATTCGATTCGATTTGATTAAGACTAAAAAAAAAAAAAATTTGAGTACACTGATTTCAAGATTGATCTGCTCAAACGAGCTACCATTTTGCGGGGACGTGTTATGGGAAAAAATCCCACATCGAATAAAGATGAAAACATAGATCAATTTATAAGAGTTTGAGTCACTCCTCTTAATAAGATTAACCTTTTAAGATGGAACTCAAAATCTTAACACTCTTGAACAAAAACTACCTCAGAGAAATGAAATAAAAATGGATCGTCAAGGAGAATTACCTGTGTCACGAGTGCATAAAGTGGAAGCGTAATATAACTGCATAAAAACTGTACTCCTAGCCTGCAAATTTAAAAGGAGAATGAGCTTATTCCAATACATTCATATCCTTTACCAAAATTTATGATACAAATTCAAGAATCCTGTTATTTTTTTAAAAAATTAAAAAATATTCCCATAAAATCTCCACTACTTTTCTTCTTTCAACAGGTGAACAACCTTTAGAATATGGACTAACGAGAAAACAGCTCAATAATTACCCGAGACCAACTCTGAGCATGGCCAAAAATATGCTGTCGTGGAAGCAAGAATACAGCCCAAATTCATACTGCAATACAAAAAAGTATTTCATCCATCGAGTACAGAGTACTTTATGCTTAGTAGACGTAAAGGAATACAGGGAAAAGAGATTCCTGACCGATATCCAGATGAAATATGTTATATCGAATGCATTCTGGACAAAGATAAGACGGGAAGAAAAAAAGCTGATCAGAAAATTTGCACCCGAAAAGTGGCACTACAAATATAGATGCAATTTATAGTTGAAAGTATTATCATACTGAAATAATACAAGAAATATTTTGATAGGATGTGCATGAGACATTTTTGTATGTCTGGTAAGGTTGATTTGAAATTACAAAACACCATTAGGAAGAAAAAGAAGCTAAATTTTGTAGCATTGTATAGTCCAAGCCAGTCCTACGTAGTTGAATGCCCTTGGAACACATGGTGCCAAACAGTAAAAATACCCATCATTTGCAGAAAATAGAGAATGCTGCAATGTACAGAAAAGGAAAACAGAATGAAAAGGTAGCGACTCAACCTGAAAGAGTGTGAAATGGATAAGATGAAGAACTAATTTAGGCCAGCTAAACCAAAAATGTCTGTCGGAGACTTGGACAAGAGGTATGCCTTGAACAACGGCATGTCTTTCTTGGATTTCAACAGCCATTTGCGTTATGATTGCTTGGAGCTTTGAACCAACTGCTAACATTATCTTTAACCAACCCAGTAGTTAGCTTTTAAATCTAGTCGAAACTAATAGAAAGGACGGAAATAATATTATAACAAGAAAAGCTTACTATTAGGGGCATTATTGACAGCCAAAACATAGTTTGCCATCCTGAAACATTGAGAAGCAGATAGACCACCGCAGATAACCATAGCACTGGACTGAAAGAAACACCAAGATATCAAGTGAGACAAGTAATATTTGGTGCTTTATATTCTACCAAGGAAATAATAAATATAAAGAGGAAATAAAGCATACGTGATTCCTACAACAACTTTAAAGTCGTCTTCCAATGACCTTTTGATGTATTTCTGAAAATTAAACTTACTTCCAGGGGCTAAATGAACCTATAAACATTTCACATTCAATGAGAAGTATTAATATTTTGGATAAAATATCTAACATTACACGAACATTTCTTTTGAAGAACATACTGAGATGAAGCCATGTCTCATTGCCAAGTAGTCAGCTCTAGTAACAGACCTAAAGAATTGCCGGAAAAAGCAAACCTGAAATTGTTGAGTTCAGTTAATTCTTCACACCTAGTAAAATTAAACTGCATTCGCATACCGGTTCATAAAATCTGAGATGATGCTATTAAAACAATTGCCCATTTCAGATTTATATAATAATCAATCCAATATCAACAGTTTACTCATTGCTATTCTTACAGTGTAGAACAGGACGGGGGTTCTCGTCCAGAAACTGGTATGGTCTCTTACGAAAGATGTCTGATGTGTAAGCCTGAATCTAGAAGGATCTGCACAATACAGTCACAGATTTTAGAAACAAAGTGAAAAACAACTCGATAGTACAAGCATGAATGAAGAAATGTGTATTCAAAACAAAAATCATTATATTTAGTTCTCAGAAAAAAGATACCATTTGATATTTCATAGTCATTAGCAAATTCTCTTTCCCAATGTTTCCACCCACGAATCTGCACCGTTGTTTCAAACAAAAAGAAACCAGAATACAAATAAGGCCAAATTCATTGACCACAAGAGAAAGTGGTCTCCAGATTAGGCAAGAAATCATGACCAATAGTTGAAACCTTTAGGATATTATGTTGAATAAATGTTACCTTCAATCTTCCCAGCATCATCGTTATTGCACTATAAATGACATGGAATATGGCCAAAAAGAATATGAAGATGTGTAGTTGATGCAGTCCATTGATGGATATAAGTGGCATATGTCCCTATTACATTAAAAAACACATTTGTTTAAAATGATCATGGAGTATACAAAAGATCGGTGTTTCACTAATGCTGAGGCAGTCGCAAGAGCGATAATAAGCAAAATGAAATCAGAACAAACATTATGCCCTTAATGTGAGAGCTATGTCCACTCGCTACAGTAAATTTCTCAATATCAAGAAGGAGAATTACAATGGTGATCTCATGCCTCTGAGTCTATATATCTTCAACAAAAATGGCCCCTAGTAAATCTTTTGTATAATAGGAGTATTAAAGCACACATACAGGAAGAGCCAAAAACACTAAAGTTTTTTGCAGCATCCCAAGCAAATAAAATGTAAAATTTGACTTTGGCAAATTAATGAATTCTTACTTTCTTGCATTCTTTGGCTGAACTATCTGCTGCCAAAATTCTATGGTCATACCATAAGAGCCTTCTATGTGACTCACTCTTATGTGCAGGTGGTTCTTTAGAATGTCCTTGCTTGGGGCATGGCAACATAGTGTCTCCAACATGTTCGGGAATACAGACTTGGGCAATGTAGTTCTGCCCAAAGGTCAAAAGTAGGGAAATGAAGCCTAGAACCATAAGCTCTGAAATCGTGAATTGAGAAAAGAAAGGGAAATCAGTAATCAATGTAAAGGACACTTAATGCATGTTTGGTATGTAGCACCGGGACACTATAATGAAAGTTTTATCTTTTTCTTTCATTTATGATGTTTAGTATTGTCCTGTCCAATACTCGCCACCAAACATGCTCTTAGCGTAATAACTTGTAAAAACACCAGCAAGGATGATTGAGCTCTTACCCCCTTTAATTTTCTCTAGAGCTTCAACCAATGCTTTCTTCTTTCTTTTTTCAAATGTCTGGAAAAAAAAAATCAATAGGGATGAAAAAGAAAGCCATAGTAGAAATTTTACAAATTGCCAATAGCACACACCTTGTGAAAACGATGACTGGACCAATCTGGAAATCTATTGTAAAATGGCCTTATTAAATTCAAAAATACTACTTGTACAGTCATTAGAGGGCTGTAATTTTTACAGACCTCTAATGACTGTAAGTGCAGCAGCTTTCTATTAAATTCAACCACCTCATCTAAAAGCTAAACTATTAAAGAGATGACAAATCACATCTAATCATTGAAAAAACCCAAGACCCTATTTCGTTTACACTATAAATAAAACATAGCAATGAAAAAAATGAAAACGAATCAACATTTTTGTTTCCTATATCGTAATGCTTAAATTTTTCATCATTAATTCGAAATATTTTAGCTCCACTAATTCTCATTAATTTTCCTTAAGTTTCACTGTCCCTTGATCCCAATCCATACTTATAAGGAAAAAGATCAAAATTAATCATATTTCTCCCAAAAAAATAAATAAATAAATCAATAAGAACATTTTTTTTTCACCAAAATTTCCATTTTACATCAAAAGGTTCATATTTTTTATTATTTACAGAGCAGAAAAAAATAGAGAATTATTCAGAATTACCGCTCCAACTTTATGAAGAGTTTTTTCCAATATTATAGAAATGATAATGATCACAGCCGAAACTAATGCAACTGCCCATGTTGGTGTCTGATCTAGCTCCCTTGCATGTCTCAATCCTCCTCCTCCCGCCATTTTTCTTTGTATCTATCTATTATATATACAATCTAGTAAGAAAATCATATCTAAGCAAAACCCACTTTTTTATTTCAATTTCTAGCTTATAATGGAAGAAATTCGGATTATGATCATGACAATGGCAGGACGAATGATGGAGTTGGTTTCCGAAAAAAGAAAAGCCGGTTCCGGGAAATAGAGGATCTGAACCAGGATGGTACGGAAGAATCGACCGTTGAAGAATAGGTATAGAGATTTGGCGCCATTCAAGAACCTGTTAATGAGAGTGTTAGTAGGAATTTAGTTGAGGAGAAAATATGGCCTCAACATCGAAAAGGGAATATTATGGAAAATAGTTTTATTCTTGTTTGGCAAGGATTAAAAATAAGTTGAGTTATTATTAAGTAACATTTTATTTCTAAATATATTTAAATAAGTTAATTTTTTTTTTCTAATTTTTGAATCACAAAGATTTTTCGATTAGTTGTGTCTTGTACCTTTTTTTTTATATATAAAAGTATATTAACGAATGAGTGAATTTTATTTGGAAATCTATATATTATAAATTTAGTGCCACATCTAGGAAATTGAGATGCAAATAAAAAAAAATGTACTAAAAATTTAAGAGAGCTTAGCACAAATTAGAACAATACAACACAATTATCAATAAAATATAGCAAATAATTATCAATAAATTGAAAAAAAAAATGGATAAATTGACCTGAAAAGTCAAAAATCGAAAAAATTATTATTAAAAAGTAAAAGAGATTATATGATTTTGAATTAAAATTTACATTTAATTGCCTACTAAATTGTGATAGATGGCCGATGAATATGATTCAGTAACAATCATTCAGAACTTCAGCCAATATGGTTCAATACCAAACATTGCCTTTACTATGTCAAAATAAGGCCACATCGACCAAGCTCAAACTAGGGTTTAGGTCATGCTGGCCCAGCTTCTTAGAAAAAACGTCTAAATTGGCCCGTGCCAGTAGAGGCTGGTTCCTAAATGGGTTATCAAGAATTCGAAACCCTCGTTCTATTCTACCGAGAGCAATCAATTAACAGAAAAAAATAAAAACATTCCAAATTTATGAAGGTTAGCCTTAATGTGAGACTACGACATCTTATACCGTTTTAGTAATTCGTTATGATGAAAAAAAATTACAAGATAAAATTGCACACTTGTCTTATTTATTTTTATAAAAGCGTGCTCTTATTAATAGAACCTTACTTGTGGCGGAGGAATATTTTGGTTACAAATCAAATAAAACCAACTCAACTTATTTTTTCCGAACTCCCTGTAGTCTAAAACAACATTGGAAGATTTAAAGTTAAACTGTGGGGAGAAAAATCTCCTAAATCAGGAATGCCCAGTTTATCCATACGCAAAGCTCCTCTAACTGAAGATAGGATTGCGATAGAATCCATCCAAATTTGTGAAACACTAGACGCTCCCAGCTTCGACAGGATATCAGCTACCGAATTACCCTCGCGATATATGTGTTGAACTCTACATGAGATTGTAGACAATAGGTATTGTATTTCTTCCCATTAGTCCTCTAAATACCAAATACCACAAACCTTCATCCTAAGCCAATTAACGATAATCAAAGAGTCTAGCTCCACTTCCAGTCGGTTAATCCTCATCATTTTAGCATGTCGGAGCCCATATAATAATGTCAGTAGCACCATTACTGGTACCCTCACCAAGATTCTCAGCAAAGGCTATGACAATATCACCCTTCTCATTCCTAATAATACCTCCAGCACCACAAATTCCAGGATTGCCCAGGCAACATCCATCAGTATTGAGTTTGTACCATCCCTGCATAGGTCGTTGCCATCTCACAACTTTAATATTTTTCCTTTTAATCAGCTTTACTGGTATATTAAGTTCCCTCAATACCCATTCATCTCTTCTACTTAATGTTTTCGCTTCTTTTAGTTTTAACCCCACTCAAGAGATCCAACATTTTATCTTCCTCCAGTAGCTTCTATAGATTCCATCTTTCCCTCCATATTGGCTGAACATCGACACATCCATAAATGCCAGCAAATAATACTAGGAATAATACCTACCAGAGTACCTTTATGTGATGTTTGTTTTTCTCTACGGAACCAAATTTCTACACGTTCTTTCCATCCTCGAGTATGCATGCATCGAATTCCTAGTAAAGTTGAGCATTTCTGCCAAATTTGTTCAGCCACATTCCCTGAGGCCAAGACGTGATTTTGATCCTCATATCCCTCCTCCAAGCAACACATGCACTTTGATACAATGGGGATACCAGCCTTTCAGATTTTGTCATCTACCGAGAGACCTCCTTTCATGGCCAACCACATATTTAATGAAATCTTCTTTGGTAGAGTTGGGTGCCAAATCCATTCATGCCACTGTGATATCTGCCCTTGACGTCTTATATTTTCCCAAGCACTTTTTGCGGAAATTTTTCCATACAAGCTTTGAGTCCAAATCAGTCTATATTTGCCTATCTCGATTTTTTCCAGTTTAGCAAGAACATCTTCCACTTGATCTCTCCCAACTAACTCCTCTATTAGATTTTTATTCCACTTATCTTCATTTTTAAGATCTTTGATCAAGATTTTAGGCTGTTCAACCAATAGCATCCACTCCCCCAAAGGATCCATATTTGACTATCTATCCCACCAAAATGATATACCACCTTCATTCACTCGCCATCTAGATCGTTTAAGAACATCTGGCATGCAACTCATAACCATTTTCCAAAATCTTAACCCCTTAGTAGCACCCACCTGAGATATGTGTTTGTCCTTGATATATTTTGCCCTAAAAGATTTTGACCAAAGAGATGTTTCAGTCAAAATTTTCCAGGAAAATTTCGTGTGTCGGATAATTGTACTTCATGTAGATTACGAAGCCCAGCTCCTCCTTCCTTAACAGGCATACAAACTTTGTCCCATGCTATCCATTTCCTCTTAGGCTTTCCATCCGCGTATCCTCAAAAGAAATCACTAAATATTTCGTTGATAACTTTTATAACCAAAGACGGAGCTTTAATGCAAGAAAATAGATGTATAGGAATGCTAGTAAGGACATCCCTCAAAAGCAGAAGCCTGGCCCCCTTAGATAACACCCTACTGTGCCAACCTGCCAATCTCATACGAATTTTCCCAACCACGTCCTCAAGATCTTGAGCTTTCAATCTTCCTGTGATTATATGAACCCCTTAATATTTGAAGGGGAATTTACCTTCTGTGAATCCAGTAAGTCGTAAGAGCATCAGTCTTCTTGACACAGTGATCCGTTTAGAGAAAATAATGAAGGTTTTATCAACACTAACATCCTATCCCGACCATTCTTCATATTTTCGAAAGATCTCCTTAATAGATCTTAAAGATTTTTTTCCACCATTCGCGAATATAACAATGTCATCAGCATACAGCAGATGAGAAATTAAGGGAGCCCCCCTTGGCAAAGAGAAAGATCTTAGACTGCCATCTTCATATTTAGCTTTCAACATTTTGGATAAAACTTCTTCAACAACAATAAAAAGATATAGAGACAGGGGATCCCCCTGCCTAAGACCCCTTCTACCTTTGAAAAAACCCTTCATAGTTCCATTCACCACAAAATACCAAGGAGTAGCAACACACTGTCTTACCAAATCACAGATCTTGGAGGAGAAGCCAAAGGACTTCAAAACGTGCACAAGAAAGTCCCAATCAATACTATCATATGCTTTGGCAATATCCACACTCAGGATTACATTTCCACCCATTGCCAGCTTGTGAAGACTATGAATCATCTCTTGAGACAGAGTAATATTGTCAAAAATGTTTCTCCCCGGAATAAAAGCACCTTGCTCCATAGAGATAATTCTTGGTAAAATTAAAGCTATTCTTTTTACCATAATTTTCTACTAGACTTATATATTATTGAACATAAACTTATAGGTCTGAACTTGTCAAAACTCGAAGGGAAATCTGTCTTAGGAATAAGAACTACATTGGAGGAAGAACAGAATCTAGGGATCTCCGTACCTCGAAAAAAACCACACACTGCCTCCACGATATCCTCACCCACTATATCCCAACAAGATTTATAGAAACCTGAACCAAATCCATCAGGACCAGGACAACTGTCCGTGGGGATAGAAAAAACTGCATATTTGACCTTCTGGGGGTAGGTAACCTCTCCATTTCCTCGATCTCTGCCTCTAAAATAGTATGTTGAATCAAAGCTGATAGGTCTGGTTGTTCTCTCATGGGTCTAGCTCCTAAGAAATCTTGAAAATAATCAACTTCTGCGTGATGGATTGCCTCATGATTTCCAAGCACCGTAACATCCCTTAGTCTCATCTCATTGACCCTGTAAAAGGTCCTGCCATTAAATTGCTTAAAAAACTGATTACTGACTTCCCCTTTCTCAATCCACCTCTGCTTTGCTATTTGTGCTAGTCGCATTCCTTCTCTATTCTCCCAAGTGTCAAGTTCTACTTTTGTAGCTAAGTAGGTATACTCAATCTCCTCTGAGTGAGTCACTTTTAGGCTAGCATCCAACTCTTCTAACTCATTTTCCAGTCGCTGAATGTGTTCCTGTGTCTACCCAAACACCTCTTTATTCCATATACATAGTACAGTCCTCAACCTTTTTAGTTTTCCAGCTAGGCGCCATAAGCCACTGTCGTCTAAGTTCCTTTCCCATATCTTTAACACACAATCCTTAAAGCTCTCATGTGTAGTCCACATTTGTTGGAATTTAAACGGTGTAGGCCATAACGAACCATATTAGTCTGTAGCCAGATCAACATTGTTGCATGTTCCGACGTGGTACGAGCTAAAAACCTCATATGAAGATTTGGAAATTTATCCAAGCAATTAGAATCATATAATAATCTATCCAATTTTGCCCAACCCATAGTCCAGCCTGTTTGACCATTACACCAAGAATAAGGCTCCCCACCATCTGGCAATAATTCCATCAATCCACAATTATCAATAAACTGATTAAAGTCCTCCATAGCACCCATTGGTTGAGGTCGGCCTCCACGCCTTTCTAAATTATTCCTGATACTATTAAAATCTCCAACCACAACCCAAGGAACATGAGAGTGATTCACTTCTTATAATTCTGACCAGAGCAATCTTCTTTCTACAGTCGTGCATTTCCCATAAATAAAGGAAACCTGCATCTGGTAATTACCTTCTTTCACCAGACAAGTGATTTGTTGGTTACTTTTACTCATCAAAATAACGTGTACATCATGACCCCACATGATCCAGAGTTTTCCTTCCACGTCAATGTTTGATAATCCAAAATTAAAGTTAAGTTTCCTCTGTAAAATGCCCATTTTATCCGCTGTTTTTTCCAAAGCTCCGCTATTGCTACTATTCTCGGCTTATAACTTCTCACCAACTTCCGTAACCTACGTGTCGAGGTCCCTATACCTTGCACGTTCCAAAAATAATAATTGCAATTCATATATTAAGTCTAGAGGGTATGCTTGGAACCCTAAAGGAGCCTCTGACCTTCTGTACTGTTTTCCTTGGGAGCCCTTTGGCCGGTTGATCAGAATTTGAAATGCAATCCCGAATATTTCCCAGTTTCTCCACCATTTCTTCCACCTCTTTATCTGACATTGTCATAGCTTCTTCTGCATTGCCATGCTCTCTAGAGTTCTCTTGCAGTTCCTCGGCATTTTCTTTGTCACCTTGATCTTCTTTTGTCCTTAACATTATGTGGGGGCCATTACATTTATTTGTTCGTTACCCTCGATCGTGACCATCATATCTCCATTTAAGATCGTCTGTCTGTCCTCTACTTATCCTTTTTCCCTTGCTTGCTCCCCATCTACCACATAAGTCCCACCTAAAGATTTCACGTGAGAGCCTCCTCTAATCTTAGCAATTTCCATCCCACTAGTTTTCGAGGCTAGAGTTCCATCCTCATCCATATTTTTATCTCTCCCCAATTCAAACTCCGTGACAACCCTTTTCTCCTTATCGTTATCCACAATTATTCCTCTACTACTTTCACCAACCTTTAATATAGTATCACTCCCTTGCTCGTGGACTGTGCCACTAAAGACACTAGCATCTAACTTAGTCATATCTCCACCCTCATGCACATATCGTTTTTCTATCCCCACACCACTACCCATGTCTCCATTTTTTTTCCTCCACTCTTGTTTTTTCGGGCCAATAGTAGCGGCTTTCTTCATTTTCTGCTTCTCCGGAGATTGTTGACCCATTCTACAAACAGCCTCTGTGTGACCTTGCCTCTTGCATTTTTTAAATAAAAGCCAAGTTTTTCATAATTAACACGTTGCCAAATAGTCGTCGAACCCACTGTGATCGGAAAACATTCAACCATATCCGCCAGTAGATCAATTTCCACACATATACGAGCATCAGATGCTCGTGTGTGATTTAAAGTAGCATGATCAGTACCAAAGTATCTACCAAAACATGTAGCTAGAATACAAAGGCAATCTTGTCGGTAAAGATGAAGTGGGA
Source organism: Fraxinus ornus (assembly GCA_903798235.1). Lineage (NCBI taxonomy): Eukaryota > Viridiplantae > Streptophyta > Magnoliopsida > Lamiales > Oleaceae > Fraxinus > Fraxinus ornus. The sequence continues at coordinate 21,942 of CAIGRF010112381.1, read as the reverse complement.
GTCCAGGTAAAAAGCTCCATTGAGGAGCCAATGATGACTCCCTATGGAGATCAAAATCTGGAGTCCACTTGAATAGTCTGAATGAAGCACCAACCACAAATCTACCTTCTCTTGCCCAGGCATGCAGAAAATCTCCCTCATTTCTCATTTTTACCAAAACGTGTGAAGCATCCATATGACTTGATAAGTGCATTTTTGGGCACTTATTCGGGGCCATTTCACTACGCTTTTGTGTCATTTTATTATTGAATGCTACTTAACTCAGGGTATTTTTATCTTATTTCAGTTTTGGATTTGTTTCGAAGCAATTGGAAAAGAAATAAGCTTAAATCGGCAAATTGATGAAAGATTGGGGACCAACAAGCATGTGAGTAAAAGTTGAAGCATTACAATTGAAAGAAATTGAAGAGGAGGACCAAGATGGAAGAAGGAATGAAGAAAAAGACGAAAAAAAGAAGAGTTTGAAAATTTAGCTTGGGCAAGCTTGGAAGCTTGCCCAGTTGTTTTTGCCGGAGGCCTCCAGACCCTCAAAAGCATTAACAGAACCAAAATATTTGTTCCTGGAGGCCTCCAGAATTTGTACTTGGAGGGCTCCAAGGCCAATTCCGGGAA
>CAIGRF010112361.1:72415-83741 GCA_903798235.1 Fraxinus ornus | reverse complement strand
TAGCTTGTGCCGCGGCATTGCCACCCAAAGATACACCTTTGAAACCTGATTGCTGAAGCTTTTCTCTCCATTTGTTGAATTTCACATCCCATGATCCCCACATCTTGAAGGACCACCCACAACCAACACATTTCTTATCTCTCTTGATAAAAGTTGCTGCTCCACTATGTGTCTTTCCTCACTCTCTTCTCCATAGCAAGCTCCCAATGAGTCAAACAAGGCTGAGTAGTAATGTATTGCCTCCACAAATCTTCCCAAGAATGAACCGGCATGACTCAAATCTTGCTCAAAAATTGCCACCACTTTTGAACTTCATCTGCATAACATTTTTCAACAAATAAGAATCTACTTTACTGTCCACTGTACTAAACAAAAGCTAAAAATATGAAGAAAGAAAATAGTAATTTGGGACTGTCAGTGCAAGGTAATTATAGAGATTATTTAGAAAGAGCAGTGAAGAGGCAAAGACAGATGGACGGATAAAGAGACTTTGCAACTTTTAGAAGCTATTATGAACTTGAATGAGTTTAAGGAAACTTGCAAATTTCTTATCAGTCCACGAAAGTATTGGAATAGAAAAGCTGGGAGATTCAAGTTAAATACATGCAGTAATTGAAATGGAAGACATAGTTTCACAAGTTGTTGTAAAATGTGATTTTTACCAAAACCTTGATACACATGAGGAATTTAAATTTAGGAAGGTAGCAAACTTGATATCAGTGCCCAAACGTACTAAAAGAACCAGATACTTTACAGTCACAATTATGCAATAAATATGAAGGATTAAATTCGTAGTTTAACAATGAGCAACTTGCTAATCATCCACACAATATGGTTAGTCTGGCACCTTCATTTGCAATGTGGAAAGCCAAAGCCAACAGAAACAAATTTAATTCACATAAACTTTAAAACAGATTTATAGTCTTAGTATATGTGTAGTTAGAAGTCTGAAGCAAAAAGACGCTGGAACTAAACATTAGATATTCATATCCTGATCAATTAAGGACAAAATGATTTAGAAAGTCATGACATGTTTAGTACAGACCTCTATTCTCGTTCAATAAAGCAAAAAAAATATGTACAAAACAAGTCACAAGATGAAGTGTTAGACCAAAACTAATAAGAACCAGTGTACTTGCGGACGATTCAGTTGCTAATTAAATACATAATAGACAATGAAAACAATTTGGTGAACTTAATTACAAGTGATAGCATCGAGACTTGCCAAAGAACACCTAAAATCCACATTTCGAGTGAAATTTCACATGATTCAGGCACCGAACAAAATTAAACCATTACACAAACACACAAAGATAGACCATCCAAGAATATCAAAATCGCCCATATCCACGAACCGAAACAATAGAGAAGCCCTAAAATCCTCATTTTCGACTGAAATTGCACATAAATCACTCACCGACCAAAATTAAACCTTTACACAAACACAATAAGATATACCATCCAAGAATATCAAAATCGCCCATATCCGCGAACCGAAACAATGAGAGCAAGCAGATTTGGCAGGTGCGAAATTTGACCCAAGGAAAATAATTTCGTACAGCTAGAATAGATTGCAAAAAATATAGCAAGCAAAGAACCAGAGGGAAACCTGATTGAAAACTCGAACCCGGAGATTTGGCAGGGGGAGCTACTCGATTTTCAGTTTATGAGATAGAAAGATAGGGGAAAGAGGAAGAGGGTTGGAGTTCATTTCCCGTGTTTTCGAAACAGTACCGGGTTTTGGGCCTTTTGGCTTGTTTTGGGTTGAAAATTCTCAAAACGTGTAAAATCACGTTTTGCGTTTTGTGTGTTAATTTTTTTGCCATTTTCAAAAACGTGTTTTCAGAAATAGGAAAGAGAACACATTTTCACTATTTTCGAAAACCAAAAACAGAAAACGATAAAGAGAATAGACCCTTAGTTCTTATAAAATTGTGCTTTAAGAACATTGAAGAAAGAGGTGAGACAAACCCTTGTCTCAATGACTTAGGCAATATGTTGATAACCTCATTTACACTCCCAAAGTGCAAAAATGTCCAAGTGCTTATGTATGATTTACATGCCACAAATGCTCAGTATTTTGTCATCAATTCTCCCACAATTAGAGAAAAAAATAAATAAATAAAAATAAAAATCAACCACGAAAATAAAGTGGAAATTCTTAGAAAGGAAGAAAAATTTCTACATTTGATATTTTTTGGATGTCAAGCTTACGTCTCCCTCTTGTGTATTTTTGTGTTTCATATATATTATGGTTTGAGCATTTTGTTATCCCTCGAAAATAAAAGCTCCAAATCAGCACTCCACGTAGACTGTCACGTAAGCAATATATCCACATAAACAGCCACGAATTCCCAATAGCCAGATGACAAAGGGCCATCTGGAAATACAACAGAGAGGACCAATAAAGCCAAAGTCAATGATAAATGCGGTTGTTCGAGGCTCCTTCAAGTGCCGAAGTACTGGTATATCAGATATCTCTTCAGCCCCAAATAGTAAGTAGCTATATAGGGTCCTCCCAAACAAGCACAAAGGCTCCTTGGATCCGAAGCGGCGAAGTTCCGAAGCCCTCTTGCAGAGGCCCCTCCACACTATCCAAAGCTTAAGCCAACACAGCCTCATAACAAGATTCAGGGATCTGTTAGGATTGATTGATGTGACGTCGTAGTAAAGTGTGTGTGGTTTTAGCATTTGCATGTCACTGTGTCAGCCTACTACTAGGGTGGCTGACCATTTGTCAAACATTAAATGTAATGAGTAAACGGTGATGTGAAGTCTCAGTTTAGGAGATGTTGCCATGTGGATTTGAATCCAACAACCACCATGTCGTCCAGACTAGTATAAATAGTTTCACCTTCGAATAGACGAGGGGGGGCATGGATATAAGAGGAAGAGAAAAACCCGAAATAAGATTGATCTTGTGAAACTTTTCGGAAGGATTTACATGCTTGATTTCTTACATATTTTCCACAAATACAATAGAAAATAGATTAAGATTCGAATACAAATGTGTAATCATTTTTACACCATATCTATCCCTTCACATATTCTATGAAAAGAGAGAAATCCAATATGAAAGACTGATTGGATGTTTGTTGATAGCGTGAATACCACTATAATCATACCACCGAGATCTAAACATCTTTGTCTCTTGTCGAAAAATGTCTCCCGCGTCCATTCTAGTCAAAATACCGATTCAATTCCGGTATAAACGCGCCGGATTGGTACTTGACGTGGCAAGAATGTGCCCAATATCATTTGAGTTCATTTTTTTGGGTCAACACATTTTAACCTCCATCAATCTTCTCTAGTAGAACCTAAAAACTCACTGAAGATGTATTGATGTTTGTTTGTTAAAAAAGAATGGCTTAACCTAGCCCGATCATTTTTGCAATTTTATTTATAATAAAATATGAAAGGTTTTTATTTTTTTAAATAATAGTAGTAATAAAAACTTTCAAAATCAAATTAATTCGCACAGGCTTGGCTATCATTAATAAATGTATACTTAGGTATCGTTTGATATATTTTTTGAAAATAGATTTTGTGAAAAAATCATTTTTTTTTGGAGAATGTGTGGTTAAAAAGAAGGAAAAAACTATAAGTCCATATGAAAAATTATTTTATTGGAAGAATGTATAGTTGAAAATACTTATGAGAAAAAATGAGTTCTAAAAATCTGTACCAAACATGGGTATAATGTCTTCACAATAAGTGAAGATTTATAGTAAAATGACTAACATGCAACAAAAAAAAGTTACTCATCCGTAATACAGGAATTTACTTATTATACAGTGTTATATATATGGTTCCACAAGTAGTTAATGAACCAGTATAATGTTACAGACCATTGAATTTATGTAGAGATAAGTTCCTTAAAGATGGCTTCACATAAACTTGGTTTGCAGATCAACAGATGCCCAGCGTCGGGAACTTCGTGATATTGAATCCAAGGAATTTGCTGGGACAAATACCGATTCAGCTCGAATGGAATAAACTTGTCATCGTATCCTTGCCAAATATGAACAGAGCCCTCATTATTAGGAAAAGGATTGCTTATATCCGTGGGATCGAATTCCCAATTGCCGTAACTAACAATCATGTCACGGTATAAACTCTCATGAACACCTTGTTGTTGTACCTTTTCCTAAAAGACGAAATAATCATGAATTCTCTTTCAGAACATGTTTGGTGAGCAGCATTATGAAAGGGTAAAAAGTTGATACTTAGTCCGTTTAATGTTTAATATTATCCAATACTACGTACCAAACGTGTCCTTAGTGTACACATATTGATAGAAGAATACACACAGTCGAATAAAGTAAAATAAGAACAGAACACATAAGCACGTCTATGTCAGCATACTGCAATATTTACCCAGCATTGCTTGGAGAAGCATGTCAAATTCGTTATACATTGAAAGGTGCAGCTGAAAAATCCAATTTATGGCTGGTATAGAGATTGTTTGGGAGTGCTTAAATTATAATTTTAAACAGCGGGTCCCCACAGAACGTGTAGATTAAAAGTTGGTGATAAGTTATGTGCCTATGTGTGCATAAAAAAAGTATTTGACCACAGAATGTGTAGATTAAAAGTTGGTAATAAGTTATGTGCCTATGTGTGCATAAAAAAAGTATTTGACCAGTTTAAATTATAATTTAAACTTTGCCAAAAGTGTTAAGCTCAAAAGTTTACTTAAAAAAGTTATTAAATAAACAACCTTTTATTGATCAAAATTTGGAAATTACTTATTTTCACAGTGAGTTAAGAGTTACTTTACTAAGAAGTAAATAACTAATCTAAACATGCTCGAAAATAAACGATTAGCTAAGTGGGAGAAGGTAAATCTACCTGACCATCGCTTGGAGCTGCCGACAATTGCTTTATGATCTCTATATCATGGTGGCTGAGTAAGTCCATCTTACCTTCCATGCTACTTAAAGAAGGGAACCATTTTTGAGTCATCCACCAATAGAACAACCACGGTGCATAATGTGCAATTCGCAATGTTCGCTGGTCTTGAAAGAGCATCTTCTTTAAGGTTTCTTGTGCTAGTTTAGAGGGAAAGCAAGGCCACCAATAGTTAACAACTGGAACTACGAGGGCAGCTCCTGACAACCTTCAGTCATATAACTCAAGTAAAACTTCAAGTATTTGCTCATAAGGAACACTAAAGAACATCTATTCAATTAAGTATGCCGGTGTGATTTAGGTANCAAAATCCTTTATACTTTATAGTTTAGTGGGAAAGCAAGTCCACCAATACTTAACTACTGGAACTAACTACTGGAACTACGAGGGCAGCTCCTGACAACCTTCAGTCATATAACTCAAGTAAAACTTCAAGTATTTGCTCATAAGGAACACAAATGAACATCTTTTCAATTAAGTATGCCGGTGTGATTTACGTTAAATACTATTAGTGTAATACCCCAAAAATCCTTTATAGTCATTAATTATGAAATTAAGACCTTTGTGTAAGAGGATGAAAGTTAGAGGATCAAATTACATATTGAGCAATAGTTGAGGGATTACACGTGCAATTTCCTAAACTAGAGATTTATATATGTGTATGATTTTGATAGAGAATACGTAAATACCATATAAGTGAAAGATAAAATAAGAAAATTCATTCCTTGATAACTTTTACTATATATGTGTCACTCTATCCACAGTTAAATGAGATATTCAAGGAATGGTTATAGAAAAATGATAAATTTCCTTCTGTGTGTAAAGATATATGTGTTAATTATTTTAATTAAAGACATATTAGAATTAATTAAGGGGTGATTATAGGTAGATAGTTAATTTTCCATATAAGTGTATATATATGAGAGAGAGAGAGAGAGAGAGAGAGAGAGAGAGAGAGAGAGAGTGTTAATTATTTTAATTAAAAACAAGTTAAAGTTAATTAAGGAAAATATTATGGAAATTAGCATAATTTCTATTTATAATTAGAGACAAATTTAAGGAAATTGACATGAATCAAAAAGAATTATTTTTCTATATATAATTACTATAATTACGTGTGTCTATATGTATATAGTTATAATTTATAGATTTAAATTATATAATTTATACAATTACGTGAGTCTATATATGTTAATTATATCTAATTATGTTTGATTGATTTAAATTATGTGATTACTATAATTGCATGTGTGATGTGTCTATATATGTATATAATTATAATTAATTATTTTTTATTGTATGATTACTATAATTATGTACATCTATATATGTATATAATTATATATATTTAATTGATTTAAATTATATGATTACTATGATTTCGTGTCTATATATGTATATAATTATATATGATTGTGATTGATTGTGGAAATTAAGTAAATTTCCATATACCTAAAAGATAATTTCCATGTATATATAAAAGATAAGTTAAAAAGATTTCTTTTTAAATAAGTAAACTACTATATGTGTGTGTGTGTGTGTGTGTGTGTGTGTGTAATTTTTATACAATATAACTTATTCAGTGCGCAATTATAGGATATCATTATAATATATTCATTTTGGCACTCCTAAATGCACATATAAATATTGCACGTAAATCACACTCACGTAAACATAAAACCTATCGCTTTATTAAAAGAGTTAAATTCTCCTCTACATATTTACTATGACTCTCTTCAAATTATCAAAATGTAGTCATACGTTGTATGTTAAATCGTATTTCATACTTTAAAATACGGAATTCGATTTATGAATAAAATACGGAATTCGATTTATGAATAAAATACGGAGTTTAGTATCACTACGCATGGGAATTATAGGAATAGAGTACGATTCTTAATTCCTCTGTCTCCCTATATATGTTATGATTATGTACGGGGATTATGGCCATCTAAGTTTAGTTTATAATCCATGTGTCTCCCTATGTACGTTAAGAATTCCTAAATTTCAAATAAGAATTACAATTTATGTAGCTCACTTATTGGGATTTTATCTCATTATTTATGAATTTCCCCATTTTAGATAATTGAGGTTCGAGACATTGGAGTTTAGAACTGGTCTCTGGTGGTATAATAAAGATATTATTAAACAATTTATTATTTTACTTTTGAGATTTAGTAATTCTTCTTTTTCAATTATTGTAATTGGGACAAAAGCTATATTTTTATGAAAGTTAAGTTATATTTTTACGATGCGTATTTAACGACTCAAAGGGTAAGTTTTGGGTCGTTACAATTAGTCAACCAGCTTATAGCTTTGTTTCAATTAGTCAACCAGCTTATAGCTTTGTTTCACTGTGGTAGCGTAACTTTTTTCAGTTCTAAATCAGTCATTGAATTCCAATTTTCCTTTTTCAGTTTAAGCACTTTGTCTGCTGAATAAACAGAAATGCCGAAATGTCTAACAAAAGATATCACTTGCCATGGAAAATCCGTCAATGCACTGTTTATACTGTCCAAACGGTAAAAAAAATCCGAAATTTTTTCAAAATCACGACTGGTCCAAAATGCACTAATGGATTTTCCATGTTGTGTTAATTTATCCGACAGAAATATATGTAGTGCCAAACTGAAACAAAAATGAATACTCAGCGACTAATTTTGAGCCATGATGATTAAGCCTTTGGTAGAAGGGAAGCAGAAGAGATGAAACCTGGTTATTATATTCTACCTGTGTGGTAAGTATTTTAGGCAGCCATAAACCGCGTATGCTCCCAAGGAGATGCCTATCATAGAAAACTTGGGTCCAAGTTGCAAGTTGTCGGCTAGTTCCTGAATATCGATTGCATCACTTTTCACTGAACGTTTAGGATTTGGATCACTTTCTCCATAACCTGCACGATCAAACGACAAGAGATATATCTGGAGCCCCTTTAAGAGTTCCTGGAAAGCAGAAAAGATAGAAGAAAATTTATGATAAAGTAAAACAGTAAAATCAACGATCTATGCCAGTAAAAATAGATAAGAAAAATGCGCTATGCGGTCAACAGCAAATCCAATAAACATTTTTGTACTGGAGAATTTTCCATAACATATCAAGCAGTGATCGTCTCAAGTTGAAAAATGTCATGTTCAAGGATAACTAACCTATATTCACCCATCCTTGTAGAAACTAGAAAGATTGAAGACAACAATTTTCTAAGATTATTTACCTCTGCAAATTTTATTCAAATGAATTTCGGTTGTGTAATAAAAACACCAAATCACATGTATTTAGGTTTGATGTCTTAAACAGGAGATAGGAAACAACCGTGCCCTCTTGGTTTTATCAACATCAAGAAAGCTCAACAACTTGGCATGGAAAATTAGAGTTGGTAATTTTAAATTTTTTTCGTTCTTTAAGCGATCGTTTACCTCAAGGATATTCCGTTAACATCAAGGAGAGAGGGAGAAAATAGCCATATTGCCTCGGAAAATTAAATGAAAGAATTGAAACTTAGGCAAGATAGAATTTTTCATACTTCAGAAATAGGTAAATTGAAGTCTTTTGAATCAGCAAATCCATGAGAAATAATAATCTTGTACTTTGCTTCTTCCTTGGTGGTGCCCCTCTCTTTGTAGGCCAAATGCCTTCCGTCGCTTAATTTGACTCTGGGTGAAGTCACCGGAGGGCCACCTGGAGAACCGCAGACTTTGGGAGGGGGAGGTCTTAGTGCTAGATAAGCATAGCCCGCAAAGCCGGCTAGTACTCCAACTACAATTGGAGCAATCATATCTGTGAACAACAGAAAAAGGTACTGTTTGCTTGATTAAATCTAAAATGGAATCATAATTTGGCAGGGATAAATGAACAATTGGTCCACAAAATAGTGCGGGAGTGGGAAGATGTGCTCAACCTTTCATTATAGTTGCACAAGCAGTCCCACAAAGATAGATATCATCAAAATCTTCAGTAAATGGTCGTGTGGCCCTCATGGGAACATACCTCACTTCAAATTTCTAATCCAAGTTGGGAAAGTTGGGCATGTGAAGACACATGGCGATTTAACAGAGATTTGGTCGTTTTGCATCATTGGGTACTGATTGTGCAACAATAATAAAACCTTGATGACCACCTTGCTACTCGAACAATATGTTGGGGAGCAATTGTCCAAACTTCCCTTATGTGATAACAGTTAAGACGGTACTCTTCACACATAAATTTTACCCAGTTATGTACACAAATACTATCAGGGAGAGTTCTATGGTCGGAAATCAGCAACACAGTGGCTTTGAATCTTGAAAAGAGAAAATAAGTCAAATGCACCTATTAAAATGCTTCTTCTTAGATATAGAACTACTAGATAGCTTTCCTACACCAAATACCCAAAAATTCTCCAACTTTATACCTTGATTAATAATAAAATTAATGCTGGCATTAAAATGATAAGACCACAAGGAGCCAGTTGTTTCCCTTTGCTTTATGTAGAATGGCGTCTAATTTGTTCCTATTCCAAGATTATCGTTGTCTTCTAGGTCGTGTTAATCAACCCCCTACCCCACCTCCGGCAGCTCCGCACCCTTCCCACTCTATCACCTAGTCTGTCATACAAAATTGTAACAACCACGTTGTGTAGAACTCACACTTAAAACGCTTCTAAGGGAAGAATGCCCAAATGGTTATAAATCCACAAACCAAGCCTTAGCCTACGCAATTAGGTGATTACAAAACTACACTACAATTCCTTAAAAGTTACAATTCAAGATCATCAAATGAAATCACATATAACATCATGGCAAGATCAAGGGCCCTAGAAATCAAAAAGAAACCCATAAAAGAGGAAAATTTACAGAGAGAGAGAGAACCCACTTGAAGATAGTTTGAATAAGGTTCCTCTTTGCTTGGACTTCCTAGTGTGAGCTCTAGCTGATGCAGCAGATATATTTTCTTGGTATTATTTCCACCATTTTGCAATGATTTATGTGGGTAATTTAGAGTAGAAAGTTTGACACGCTTAAAACGCAATGATTTTAGAGTAGAAAGGTTGACACGCTTAAAACGCTATAGCAGTAGTGTGGGACATTTGGAATTTGGCTGCTAAAGAAAAATTGCACTATAACGGGAGAAAAGGACAAACTTTGTGAGCAGAACAAACCCACGTTTGAAATTTATTCTCTAACTAGTGTGACGCACGTGAATTGTAGTTGACTATAATATAATAGCGTAAGTATAAATAAAAATATTTATTTTAAGCATTAATTACATTAAACTTAAAACACTTGAAATAATGATTGGTGACAAAAATAATATTAAAAGTTTAAATTCAAAACTTATTTTTTAAACTTTACGTTTGAAAGTCTCTATGTTCTTTTTAAAAAAACACATGGCATAGATGATTGAGTATTGATATCATGTTAAAGAGATAATGAAGTTCAATCTAGCCCTCATTTTTCTACCTATTGAGGTAAGACATTATGTCTTCTTGATCTCGTGCTCTTAGAATCTCCAATTACATGTATTAGTTGCACCAGTATTTAATTTATTTACTAAGACCCTATGCAAGACGTATGTAGTCAAGACTAATTAATTAATGATAATACAGTGCATAATATAGGACAAATCAAGGGTCTCTATCAGTATTAAAATCACAACACAACGAAAATTTCCATCATAGAGGCAAAAAAAATGACAAACGATCACCTAACTTCATAAATTCCGTCGAATATCTTTTCAGCGTGTTTTAATGATATTGTACATTAAATCTATTTTAAAAAATCAAAATAATCCACTTCATAGAAAATGTTTGTCACCAGCACTGCATGATGTATAAGGATTCTTCTGAAAATCATTGAGTTAATTCAATATCCATTTTGACGCTATAAATTTACCATTTTTAACCGTAGAAACTGAAAAAAAAATTGAGAGAAATTAGTGTGAGTATGGGGGTTGAGGGTGGGGTAGAAAAGAAAAATTAACGATTATGATTTTACGTTTAATAATTTAAATCATTTTTATATTTAAACTCCAAGGACAATATATTTATTATTATCACATTTTAAGTTTTTTTAAAAAAATTTAAATCGACCGAAATGGATATTCATATCGTGAAATATCGAATCAAACAAAAAATTGTTGGAAAATAAAGTTCGAAAAAAGGACATTTGAATGAGATTGAAATTGAAATTGAAATTGAAAATAAACATAAAAAATCACGACTTTACGTTATACAATTAATGTAAAATTATTTTTGATATTTAAAATTTATCGATCATATATTTATCATGGCCGCACTTCAACATTTGGTTTAGCCGAGTTGAGTCAAAAAAATAATTAATCAAACGTAAAAACAAATTAAAAAAACGGTTTTGACAATTTAGTTGAGCCGTGACATAAAAATACTGAATCAAACGTTAAAAAAAAAAAAAAAAAAAAAAAA
>CAIGRF010112361.1:20135-56701 GCA_903798235.1 Fraxinus ornus | reverse complement strand
AAGTCCCAATTTATGCGAAATCTGACCCAACAAAACTTGTATAGAACAAGAAGCAAATACGGCAAAGAATATAGAAAGCAAATAACCAGAGGAAACCTGATTGAACCGCCCGTAGAAAACTCACATATTTGGCAGGAGAATTTCGATTGTTATTTTGTGATTTTGTGAGAGATTAAAGTATTAACCGAGAGGAAGAGAAGGGAGATGGAGGATGAGTGTGAGAAATTCTCATTTCCCGTGTTTTGTGTTTTGGCGTGCTTTGCTTCAGTTTTTTACAAAACGAGGTTTTGGCCATTTTGTGTTTTTAGTGTAATTTTTTTTTTCATTTTCAAAAATGGGTTTTTGAAAACAGGAAAGAGAACGCGTTTTCACTGTTTTGAAAAATCGAAAATAGAAAACGACTTGAAAACGGCAAAGAGAACATGGCCTTAAAATTTTTTTCCATATTTCCAAACCATTGTACTTTTCTTTTGGCCATGGGGGCTTTTACGGGCACCCTCGTATAATCCCCAATAAATCAATTCAAACTTCAACCCTAAATAATTCCAAAATCAGAATATCAAAACCCAGAATTTCTTATTGAAAAACAGCCCAAATTCTCTATCTATCACACCCACATCTCAAGAAATTTAAAAAACCCAGAAATTTTTACACGGATATATATAAAAAAATTTGTGCATATTTTTAATTTTATGATTTAACATGTATAGTAATTTCAAGGAACGAGCAATTGAGTATGTGCGGCAGGCGGTGGCGGAGGACAATGAAGGGAACTATTCCAAGGCCTATCCTTTGTATATGAACGCTTTGGAGTATTTTAAGACCCATTTGAAGTATGAAAAGAACCCAAAAATAAAGGAGGCGATCACTCAGAAGTTTACGGAGTATTTGCGCCGGGCGGAGGAGATCCGGGTCGTGTTGGATGAAGGTGGCTCAGGGCCGGCGTCTAATGGGGATGCGACTGTGGCTACTCGGCCCAAGACTAAACCCAAGGATGGGAACGATGGGGAGGATGCAGACAAGGAGAAGTTGAGGTCTGGGTTGAATTCAGCTATTATCAGGGAGAAGCCTAATGTTAAGTGGAACGATGTTGCGGGATTGGAAAGTGCAAAGCAGGCGCTCCAGGAGGCTGTGATTTTGCCTGTCAAGTTCCCGCAGTTTTTCACTGGTATTTCGCTTTTGGTCCATTTGTTTTGGTCAACGGATTTGCTTAATAATTTGTGTGCATGTGCTGTAGTGTGTGTTTGCAATTGAAGTTTTTAATTATTTTGTTGTTATTCAATTAAAGGTTGGATTTATGGTTGAGATTGGTGGTAATTATTATATTGTTGAGATTGGTGGTCAGGGGTGGAGCCAGGAATCGATGGGACGGGGGGCAAAAATTTTTAAAATGTAATGTATGAATAAAATTTATTCCTCCATATCAAACCTAAGAGCATAAATATCAAAATGCTTCAATATCCTATAAATTCCTATCATTACATCATAGGTTAAATTGGTATCCTATCATTACAGCCCTAATCATGTGATGTCAACAAGTTATTCAATGAAGTAATTGGTTAAATTGGTATCCTATCATTACAGCCCTAATTCATTACCTCATAGGTTAAATTGGTATCCTATCATTACAGCAAGCAGCCCTTAAACTCTTCAAATTCAAATTATTCAATGGAGTAACTAGGAGCTAGCAGCCCTAATTCATGTGATGTCAACAAGTTACAACTTACAAGTGTAAATAATCTAACTATCTAAGTATCTAATCTAACCAAACGGTCCAAACATACCTCAGTAGCTCAGTCCTCGCTGCAAATGAAGATGAAGCCTGAATTCCTTTTTCCTGACCTTGAAGAACGAAGCTGTAAGCCTGTAACGCATACGGCACAACTGCAGCCTGCAGGCCAGAAGAAGAGAAGACGAACAGTGAGCAGACCGAAGAAATTGAATAGTTATAGTGAGAATCGATTCACTTATGACCTTCCGGAATAGATGGCCGGACTTCGGTGGACGACGGACGGCGTTAGAAATTTCTTCGGCTGTAGCCTATTGTTTTGAATCGGAAGTTTCGAAGAATCAAATTGGGAAGGCTCAACAGGGGCGACAATTAGGGTTTGGGAATTGGGAATTGCCGAATTGGGTTTCATTTTATATAAATTAGGTTTTCAATTTCAGTTGGGCCTTGAACGGTGGGCTACTGGCCTTGATTTGTGGAAAGATTTTTCGGCTGTAGCCCACTGTTTCGAATTGGAAGTTTCGAAGAATCGAATTGGGAAGGCTCAACAGGGGCGACAATCAGGGTTTGGGAATTGGGTTTCATTTTATATAAATTGGGTTTTAAATTTCAGTTGGGCCTTGAACGGTGGGCTACTGGCCTTGATTTGTGGAAAGAAATGAGCTGTAATCAATTTTTTTTTTTTTTTTAATGCACTTGGGCTGAACCAACAGTGGGCTACAGCCCAGTGTAGCCCACTGCTAGATCCACCCCTGTTGGTGGTAATATGGATTCTCCTTAAATTAGTTGAACAAATAGTATTGCAGTGAAGTGAAGTAGGAGGAATAGTGATTATACTAGTTGTAATTGTCATATCTCTAGATTTAACTGAAATTAAGAGCTAAAATTTATGTTTAAGTTTTTTTTTTTTTTTTGGTGGTATCCGGTGTTAGCAAGAGGAATTCTTCTCAATCTATTGTTTGTATTGGAAAATGGATGTTAAATTCTTGTTTTACTTCTTTTTCCATTGATGAAATGAAGTGAAATTTTACCCTGAGTGGGAGAGGATGGAGAATGTGATTGCATTAACCTGCATCTGATAAAGCTAATAAAGACAAAATTTCCTAGAGAGCATCAGCAATTACCGCCGAGAACTAAGACCCGTACTACTTGTAAAGAGTCGGTCTCGACCTCCTTGATAAAGAGTCCACAATCTCGAGAAATTTTTAACCTAAATCAGAGTACTTGAGCTTTGGCCATTTCCTGATTGAAGCCACCATGGAGACATCTAGCACTAGCTGAAATAACTGCCCCATCCCCATCCCCAAATGATAGCCCCCGTGCCAATAAGCCTATCAGCTGACTGCACTGTATCAACATTCAGTTTGAAGCTGCCAACTGCCGGTTTTTGCCAAGCTAGCCCCACACGCTGTGCACCCAAATTTGCCTTATCCACCAGACAGTGCACATGGCATTTCGGCCAGTGTGTTTCAGCCCCTTGGTTTGGCTTTTTTCCCCACTATGGAAAAATTGGTTTTTTTCATTCCAAATAATCCATAAGATACTACTAATAATCTCCAGATTTTCATTGGGTACACAGTGGAATATTTTTAAGAGTGGATAATCAACCGAGGCCCTTGCACATGTTTTTATAAGAGACGAAAACCCACTTGTACCCTACACTTCTCTACCGTGTGAACACTGGAAAAAAAATGCAAATTTGTCTCCACCTGATTGCGTTCTCCTCCTGACTAAGTTTTCTGGTTTTTGACTGAGAGTAAGGAGTTCCGAAACAGCCCGAAACAAAGTTAGTATCTTAGTGGCAGCTTCAACCCTTACTACGCATTCCACCATGAGTGCAAGACGTCTGATGTAGTCCCCCCGCTGTCTCCACATCCCCAACCAACCGATGATAGCAAATTTTGACCGAATATGCTCCTTTCTTTTCACACTGCCAAATAACACGGTCTCTTCTACCTAAAGTATTGAGAGAGATAAAAAGAATAACTTCAGTGTCGATAGACGAGTGTCAATTGGGGAGAAGTGCTGGGAAATAAGTGTTTCCTTCTCTTCCCTATCATTTACTTAATATTTCTGAGACTTTTATGCTCTTCTCCTTTCTATTGCTACACCGTCTGCTTCAGACTGCACAGGAGAATTTGTGAACAGTTTAGTTGCAAGCAAGATTTCCATCTTGTGGTTGAGCCATTGAACCGTGCAAAGGTGAAAGGATATGAGAGGCATCGACACTCATTTTCTTTTAGCTAGTACTAGATGATTTATAGCTTTAAGATTCAGCCAGAGGCTGCTTCCTTTAGTTCTACTGACTATAGCGTTGGCTACCATATCAATATTCGCTTAGGCGGCACACCAGTTTGATTTGTTACTGAAATCCAGCTATTTTGCTATATTACCCTGGACATTAAGTCTGTTATTGTGTTCCATGGGTGAGATGCGATTAGGGGAAAAGATATGTATGAGAGCAGTTAGGTAGCACAAGCTACTTCTGTAGATAATTTTTAGCATTCTAGACAGCAGAGGTTCTCTTCCTTTTGTACACTGCCCCTTAGAGCCCAAACTGGTAGATGCATACTGATTTGTTCAAGTTAGTACCTTGGTGGTTCATTAAGACTTCTAAAATCTTACCTTTGATTGCTGGTCCGTACCCTTCTGCGAGTACTACTAGAAAAATGCCATATCAAGTTCTATAATGTTTCATGGCTTGCTAATTCTCTCTGGATGAGAAACCAAAGGGTTTCTCTGTATTTTGATGATTAAAAACAAAGCACAACTGATTAGTTTGAGCTTAGGGAACTGAGGTGGATTTCTCAGCTTGTGGTGCATATGAACGAGTGTATTTGGACAGGAAAACCTTATGAAGAAACTTTGTTTGGATGTGGTTGCATAGTCAATCTAGTTCTTCTAGTGCTTTTAGGATATCTGTCTTCATCTGTGTGAGTATAGTTCTGAAAAAGGTTTTAGTAAGTGTGTATAAAATAGAATATACTCTTAAGAGGGGGAAAAACTTGCCGAGTAGGGAGCAAATTTTTTGGAGAAACTGGGTTCAGAAGTAGCTTCTCAATGATGTTCGAAATACATTTTCATAAGGCATTGAATTTGCAATTATATCACTCACAATTTTATAACTAGAATTTGAGCAAACCTGCCCTTTTAGGCACCCTGCAGTGAATTGCTCCTAACATCATGTAGATAGTTTAGTGTAGTGGATGAATTCCGTAGCCAACAACCTACCCCCCACCCCCACCCAGAAAAAGAAGATAAAAGAAAAGGAAAGACGGGGAAAGCATAAAAGGTCAATCTTGTTCATGCCAATTTATCAGCTCATCTCTTATTTATCATGGTTTTGGAGAAGAAAACATGGGATAAATTCATTTATATATCGCAGTTTTGATTTATGATATGATTTCTTATTTCACATGCTTGTAGGCAAGAGGCGCCCATGGAGGGCATTCCTTTTGTATGGTCCACCGGGAACAGGAAAGTCATATTTAGCTAAGGCTGTTGCTACAGAAGCAGACTCAACCTTTTTCAGGTAACTTGTCTATCCTCAAACACACTTAATTTTATATGTAGAATACTGAATATGTGATGCTGCCCTTGCATCTTGTATGTATTACTAGTTCACAATTCACATGAATCTATTATCATGTTCATGTTTTCGTCTAAATCTTAAGAGTTTAAAAAGTATTTTTCTTTCTATCTGGTGAATATGTTTTCATGATCAAGGGAGCATTATTTTGCACCTGCTGCTTCATTTAACTTTGTTTGCAAATGATTTATTTTGATATTGTTGGCATTTCAACAAACACGCGATTATATATTGTTTAATGCAATGTCAATTTACTAGTTCTCCCTTTTATTTACCGAGTTTATTATGCGAGGAGCTTCCAACTGAAATGAGCAAATTGATTGTATTCTGCAAGTCTTGTGATGACTGGCTTATGTCTAAATGTCAAGTGCTTGTTGAGGGCATAATACTAACCAGGGGCAGAACCAGGAATTTACGATGCGGGAGGCAAAGATTCTTAAAAAGTTAATTCAGAAATTCTATAACACAATTTCCTTACAGTTCCTTTCGTTTATATGTATATATAAAGTAATTCTACTCTATTACTGAAGATCTCTTAAGTATTTCACATTTTCACTTCCTATGCAACCAGACCAAGTCCAACCACATTACTCACATACAAAAGTAACAAAACCCTCACATAATTTAGGCATTAATGAATCACAATTTCACAGCAAGTGCATGCCCAAATACTAATGCGGCTTTTGTTACACTATTCTCACTAAAAAGCACAATGTAACGCACATATTAGAATGTATAGATATTACAAGTAATGAGAGACAAAAAGATATATATAGATAAAATTAGTGAAAATATTTGTGGTGGTCTTTTGCAACCATTGAAATGTCAATGTCCTAGAGGAAATGAGGAGCAACAGGTAACATCGAATCAGCATAGGAATTTTTAAATCCCTTGAGAATTCTAGGGTAAGATTTTAGGGATAATTGGATTTGGGATTTTGGTTTTCAATTTCTCTGCAAATGCAATTCTAATCGATAACAGGGATTAAATGAGCGGATTTTGACTTCAGCTTAAAAAAATTGAAACAAAAATATTTATTTGAGAGATTGGTGGGCTGGCTAAGTGCTATTGGACTGATGGGGGCTAATGCTGGGCTAATGGGCTAAAATCTTTTGTTTTTGTTTTTGGGCAATTATTTTGGATATGGGCTTGGACAGCCCTGGACTACAGCCCAGTGCTGCCACCCCCTCATGTCCGCCCCTGATACTATCTAGGTTCGTTGAAAATGGTAATAGACTCTTGCGGATATGTTTTTGCTTTCAAATATATTTGCCCGCCCTGAAGAATGGTTCTAGCAACCAACTTTCATTTCTTCAATGTTTTTTTCATTCTTGTTATTTTTGTCATGTTTGATGTTTGTATGGTTACTGCGTTGGAGGATTGCCAACGAGATTCAGAATCAGGAAGGAATGTTAATTTGAGAATGAGGGCAGAAAATAACCGATTAACGTATCCAGAAACTAATATTGGGGCAGGCAATTATATGTTTCTGCAACATCGTTTCCTCTTGCTAAATAATTTCCAACCTTTAGAACAGAAGATTTGTAATCGTCTGAGTGGTATTTTGTATTGGGTTCTGAGATTGTCTGCGTTCTGTATACCTTATCTTGAGCCCTCACCTGCATTGACCAGATTGATGTAAAATTTTGGAGTAGATTGTGGGGGTACATTGTTTACTGTAACACATGAATGTGGAGCTAAGTTCTTCTGTTATTCTTGTGGTTTTACAAGTGCTTTTGTTGGCAGGGTTTTCAAAGGATGGTGAGGTGTGAAATGATTTCTGCTGTACTATTTTTGTAGAAGGGCTTAGTTTGAGATTCCTTCCTCATGCATGTCATGATGTGTATGATGGTGCACAGGTTCACTATGAAGTCCTTTGGATCCTCAACCAATACTTGCTTGAGTTTATATAGAAAGACTTGGGTAATGGCAGTTTGAACAGAGTATTTCTAATCTATATGCCAAACTGGTGTACGTTATTGTCTGATGCACTGGCTTCTTGTCTCTGTTCAGTGTGAGGAAGGGTCAAAGTTGAACTTTTGCTATAGCTTCTTGAGTCTTCAATTAATTGCCCTCTACCTTTTCCTAGACTTCCATTATGAAATTTGATATCATGCATGACAGGAACTAAAAGATAACAGTAATTGTATGTATTTTATTGAATATGTCTGAAACTGGCATTGGGAGTGAGATTCTGGGGGCAACTTAATTGTACTTGTTTTCAATTATAATTTATAACCTCTTCTGGGTGCAATTAATTTGCAACAAGTTTGAGGGCATGAACAGAAAGGCTGTAAGACTGTTCAGGCAGGAAAGGTGCCTAATTGGCGCTCTCATTCTGGGATTCTATTTTATTGTGAAGCATAGCCTCTGTTTACTTGACAAATATGTTGTCAGGTGTTTGCAATAAGAGGATGCAGTTCATCATGCTCTTTGTTGTTCTTTTATATGCTATTCTCTATTTCAGATGTTTCAATGATCGAGAACTCAGGCCATTAAGTTGGCAAGTGCCAACTGCTGTTCTTTTGCAGCATTTCTTCATCAGACTTGGTTTCAAAGTGGATGGGTGAAAGTGAGAAGCTAGTTTCAAATCTCTTCCAAATGGCTCGTGAAAGTGCTCCTTCCATTATATTCATTGATGAAATCGATTCCCTTTGTGGCCAACGTGGAGAAGGAAATGAGAGTGAAGCTTCTAGACGAATCAAAACGGAATTGCTTGTGCAGATGCAGGTAATGAATGTCATGCCATGGAAAAAGGATTCTTGTAGCCGACTACAAATTTATTTTAATTTGAATTGGATTATTTATTGTTGCTGACGTCTCTCGTAATGGCATTCAAACGTTTGGACATTTTTCGTTCATTTTCTCTGGTATTCTGTTTCTTATCTACTCAAAATTTTAGGGGGTCGGGCACAATGATGATAAAGTTCTTGTACTTGCTGCCACGAACACTCCTTATGCTCTTGATCAGGTAAGAGCTAATATTACTACTCAGGCACAGTGTGGGCCCCAAATAAATGTTTTACTAATAAACATTTTTCTTATAGGCTATTCGGCGACGATTTGATAAACGCATTTACATCCCTCTCCCGGATCTGAAGGCACGACAACACATGTTCAAGGTACGGAACTTGTCTTCGGCTTAATGAACAAATGAACAGTTGAATGAAGATTAATACACGCTCTTTTGTATGGATTGTCACTCTTATGCAGGTGCACTTAGGAGATACCCCTAACAACTTGACTGAAAGAGACTTTGAAGACCTGGCTCGTAAAACTGAAGGATTCTCTGGTTCAGATATTTCTGTTTGTGTAAGCGTGTGGGTGATTTATTGAGTGACTGGTGTTAAATAGAACTCCTTTGGATATTGGGTGCTCGCCCACATTTTTTGCAGCTTATTTGTTGCTTATTTTAATGTTCTTTTTATGAGTTTAACAGGTAAAGGATGTTTTATTTGAGCCTGTACGGAAGACTCAAGATGCGATGTTTTTCATCAATACTTCTAGCGGTTTGTGGATGCCTTGCGGACCAAAGCAATCAGGTGCTGTCCAGATATCAATGCAAGAGCTTGATGGTCAAGGACTTGCTTCTCAGGTATTACATTGGTGATTATTGTTTATGGATTAAACTTCCATTATAGTTTATTTTTAATAATTATTATAAGCCGTGTTGCTACGTTTGTTATCTCTAGACTCTGTATACTGGCAATGATGTGTCCTATTTTCATCTGAATGGGAAGGCCGGAACAAAACTTTGAACAGCAGCCATAACTTATGATGTCATATGACTACTTCTTCGTTAAAAAAAGTCCTACAAAATTAATGGTTTACAAAATGAAACTTGACAATCCTCTTGGTTTATAATAGAAAATGAATTTTAGCCTGTCTGTAGGGGTGTAAACTGGGCAATGCCGGCTTGGGCTTTAGCTTACCGAGCCTGGACCGTGTGACCCATTTTTACATCCCTATGCGAGTATGAGAGAATTGAGTTACCTTTCTTAATCTTATCCCAACTGAATCTATTTTTATTGTGTGTTTCGGTACATCTTACTTACTATTGATGAATGCCTTCTGCAGATCATTCCACCTCCGATATCAAAAATGGACTTCAATAAGGTGCTCGCAAGACAGAAGCCTACAGTGAGCAATTCTGACCTCAATGTTCATGAGCGATTCACAAAGGAGTTCGGCGAGGAAGGCTAAGAAAGTCTCGTGGTGCATAGACTGCTATTACTAATGCAACTTCTGGCATTTGTATTTTTTTGTGTTTTTACCATTTCAAACATAAGCCTCTTCAGGCAGGAAGGTGACACGACTGCCATTTTCCTCCATATGGAGTTGGAAAATGAGCCGACACTTGCTCAAATCGCCTATACTAATTCATGTACAAATGTCAAAATATTGCCCGAATATTGCCCGAAAATGATGTTAATATTTATGGATGTGCAATTCTGGTTGCAATCAAATTATATCAAAGATTTATTCCATCATAAGCTCTGAAACCTTTGTTCACTTTCTAGGGATAGCAACTGCACAAGTTATTTTCGAATGGAGCCTTCTTTATTCTTCTCTTTTATATTTTCCCTTGCCATTTGGGTGTGTCAAAATGCTGAATTTATCCTTCCAATGATACAGCACTTCTTTGATGACTTTTGAATATAGCACTCCTTACGTGGGGCATGTTACTCAAAAGTCGTAACACTGCTTTTTGAATGCATTGATAGAAGTTTTGGGTAATCAGCACAAAGATCTAATTTTACAAACCTGTCTTTCATTTTTCGGCATTTTTACCATGCGTTTCAATGTGAAAATCATCGTTTGCGTCCATCAGTCGTTTGCATCCATCAGTCGTCACCATCAGCCGCATGCCACCGACCACTGCCCGTTGCACCTCAATAGCCACCCAACCACTTTCCACCCCCCCCAGGGGCAGACCCACATGGGGTCGTGGGGTCAAATGACCTCACAAATTTATTTTTTTCTTTTGAGTTTTTTTTTTTTACATAATACTTATCACTTAATGAATTCTCATTTTTGACCCCACAAGACAAATGGTTTGGGTCCGTCCCTGCGGCCCCCTCACCCAGTCACATCGGAAAGCAATGATGTGGCTCCACATTGCATGGGCAAATGGGGACCACATTGGAGTGCAAAATTTGAGGATCAGGAGCATCAATTGGTGGAATTGAAGCATAATCCATTGTCATACCAGTTTGCTGTGGGTACATTTGAGTCTAATTAGTCTATCTCAAGTCATCTCTTGATGCCATGTACTGAAGTATTTTCTTGGAATAGAAGTAGCACGGTCAGAAAAGGGGATTCTTATTTGTCAGGTGAAATATGCTCTTGATATTCTTGCTGATTATGGGACTATTGGAGCAGTGCCAATCAAGATACCATTAGATCAACACTTCAAACTCTCCAAAAATCAAGTGAATTACTTCCTGATCCTTCTATCTATATGAGACTTCTTGGGAGACTTCTTTATTTAACAATAACCAAACTTGACCTTGCCTACTAAGTGCAACTTCTTCGGGGACTTCATTTAATGGGCCTAGTCAAACCAAGTCCATCAACTAAGTTATTTAGTTAGAAGGCCTAAATATATGAAAATTGGAAAATATAATTTGTAAATGACTAAAATGTCCTTGTATACAAAAAGACATTATTGCCCTAATTCTCATTTCAATTTCCATTTAAACCTAATTGAATTCTACTTTCCATTTGTTCTTAAAAAACCGGCTCTCTGCAGGTCTGCAATCCTTTCATTTTATCATCATCATTTTTCTCTACTTAAAGAAACTATAAACTCTACATTCTATTTCCCTTAAACACTCATTTGGTTGAAATGAGTAAATAATCTTTCAACACTCTTGTTGGGCATTTGAAGAAGAAGAGGGTATTGTAAATTTTCAATTTTTGGGTTACTTTCTTTCTCCATTTTTTTGAATATTTTTTTTATATTGTTGTATATATGTTTATGGTGTTCATTTGTGAACAATGATTTTGAATTCATTTTAACATTGGATTAGAGTTTTGATAGATGTTACTTCTTAACCCATTTTCTCATTACCAGTTATTTGTATTAATTGGAAGAAAATGTAAGTTCGCAAAGGTATGTTTGACTATTCTTTTCATTGTTGTACTATAAAACGTACGTTTGGTTTTTTCTATACATAACGACATACATGTCGTTTTATACAATCCATAACGACTTACATATCGTTATCAGTACTGTGTTATGTTTGAAATTTGATGAAATTTTATATTGAATTACAGTTATGGACACCACGAATATGGTATGGATATCAGTTTGTTATCCAATTTGAATATGAACAGTCAATTGAAGGTGCATGAAAATGGAAATATGTACGGAATGACAAAGGAAAAACAACTCCTATTCTTGTTGCGAAAACTATTTCTTATGTGGAATTGTATGAAAAAATCAAAGAGGTGTTGAACGTCGATACGAGGGTGTACAAAATGGAGATTTCAGCTCTTGTCCCTATAATATCTAAAGCTCCAGCTGCTCCGACCATAATTGATTGTGACAATAATGTGAAGTGGTTTCTATCTGTCTATAAAGAAACTTTTCTTTGTGTAACCCTTTCAAATGAAGGTGAAATGAATAGGATTTTGGTGATGAAGGATGCTTATTACTAACAGAGAGTGAAGAACAAATTGCAAATATGAACAGCGAAGAGGAACATGTTCGAACGGACGATGATGCTAACCATGACAACGGTGATGGAATATTTGTAGATTGTAATGATTTTGATGTAAGTAAAGATAGTCCTCGAAGAGTAGATGGCGATGATGATTCTCCTGTAGTAGATGACAATAATGTGGAGTTTCCCATGGATGAACTTTATAGTTAGAATGTAGTGAATGATAATGATGTTGAATGTAGTCGGATTGTATCTGCAAATGCAAGTTCGCTCCGTTGTGAGACATATTTGGTTTGATTGAATATATTCGAGAGACATTGCAAAGGTGGTTTTATGAAAGCCATGTTGAAGCGGAAAAATGTGTGACCCACCTCACGCCACCTTTAGAGAAAAAGATGTGCATGAAATATAATGAATCAAATGGATTAGAGGTAAATCAAGTATCTCCAGACATTTATCAGGTTGGTGACAGTTTAGAACACCACTTTGTGGATTTAGATGAAAAGACATGTACGTGTAGGAAATTTGATCTAGACAAGTTCCCATGCGCGATATAGATATCGTTCCAATACGAAAATTGAACTGATTTTCATAACGATATTGACCTCGTTCCTATAACAAAAAACGACTTAATATCGTTTCAGTATGAAATACATACTGCTTTATTGATCTTCGTAATGATATTACAATTGTTCCCGTAACAGCAAAACGACTTGGATATCGTTTCAGTATGAAATACACGCTGATTTTCATAACGATATAGACATCGTTCCTATAATCAACAACGATTTCAAAATCATTTCAGTATGAAATACACACTGCTTCACTGAGTTTCATAACGATGTTGAAATCGTTCCATGTAACAAAGTAACGACGTCCATATCGTTTCAGTACAAATTTGTCGAGTTGGAACTCATTTCAGTCAACATCGTAACTAGAACGACATATATGTCGTTCCTTCCCATATAAAATGACAACTATGTCGTTGTAGTGTCAAACCCGCAAAATAAAGTAATGAAGTCCATATCGTTTCAGTACAAATTTGTAGAGTTAGAACTCGTTTCAGTCTACATCGTAACTAGACCGACATAAATGTCCTTTCTTCCCATATAAAACGACAATTATGTCGTTGTAGTGTCAAACCCACGAAATAAAGTAACGACATTTATATCGTTTTAGTACAAATTCGACAAGTTTGAAATTGTTGCAGTTCAAATAATAACTAGAACGACATTGATATCGTTTCTTTTTACAGAAAACGAGACTTATATCGTTATGCCTACAAAACGACGATTCGATCATAGCCATCTGACATACATTCTTTGTACGTAGGACAACAAAAATATGTCATCGAGCGAGTTTAATCTCACTCAAAAGAAACTAGGGAAACATTTGTGTTTCTATAGTTCTTTATCACCTTCGAATTATGTTGATAGAAAGAAAGTATCTATGTTCGTTCTTTTTGAGCCATTTGAATGCTATTAGCCCACTTGATGCTCTCTTTTGGTCATCATACGTATGTCGAAGGTATGTTGAATGATCGTGGACGGTCGAATAACAACTGTAACGATTTTGATATGGTTTTCTTTCATTAAAAACTATATCCATATCGTTTAATCTAAAATCATAACTAAAACGATACTTATATCGTTTTCTTTCATATCAAACGACAATGATGTCGTTATAGCGTTACACTTCAAATAACAACTCAAACGAATTTGATATCATTTCCTTTCATTAAAAACGATATCCATATCGTTTCATATAAAAACATAACTAAAACGATGCTTATATCGTTTCCTTTCTTTAAAAACGATATCCATATTGTTTCATATAAAATCATAACTAAAACGACGCTTATATCGTTTCATTTCATATCAAACGACAATGATATCATTATAGTTTTAAACTCAAGAAATAACGTAACGACATTCATGTCGTTTGAGAACAAATTTGACGAATTTGAACTCGTTTCAGATGAAATCATGACTAAAACGCCTTCGATCTCGTTTCTTTGCAGTAAAACGACAATGATATTGCTGAGTGTAAAACACATAAAATAACATAACGATATCAATATCATTTTAGTGCAAATTTGATGAGTTGGAAATCGTCACAATTCAAATAATGACAATAACGACATTGGTATCGTAATCACGATCACGTACGCGTTCCAGTGAAAATCGTAACTAAAATGACACTAAAGTCGTTTCTTTTCATACCAAACGATTCGATCATCCACGATCATTCGACGTACTTTCGATATATATATGATGATCGAAAGAGGGCATCAAGTGATTTGATAACACTCAAATGGTTCAGAAAGTGCGAACGGAGACACTTTCATTCTATCTTATGCCCTCAAAGGTGATAGACACTTTCTTTCTATTGAAACAACTTAAAGATGATAGACAACTGTAGAACACAAATGCTCCAATTAATTATGTTAAGTGAAATCAAATTCCCTTAATGACTTATTTTTATCGTCTTACGTACGATGGATGTATGCCGGGTGGTCGTGGATGATTGAATCGTCGTGTCTAATCGAAACGATATGGATATCGTTTCAAACATAAAGAAACAAGATCAAAGGTGTTTTAGTCACGATTTCATCTGAAATGAGTTTGATATCGTCAAATTTGTTCTAAAACGACATGTATGTCGTTACCTTATTTCTTGGGTTTAACACTATAACAATATCATTGTCATTTTATATGAAAGGAAACGATATAAGTATCGTGTTAGTTATGATTTTATATAAAACGATATGGATATCGTTTTTAATGAAAGGAAACGATATCAAATTTTGGTATCAAAATGATATATACGACACACGAACGATATCAATGTCGTTATGAAAATCAGGGAAGCAGTGTGTATTTTACGCTGAAACGATATCCAAATCATTTTTTTTCAGGAACGATTTCAATATCGTTTCAATAATTCGTGCAATTTTTGAATGGAAACGACATCTATATCATTTTGCGACACGGGAACAACATCAATGTCGTTGTAGTTTGTTTAGGGAAGTAGTGTGTATTTTACGCTAAAACGATATCCAAATCGTTTTTTATTTCAGGAACGATTTCAATATCGCTTCAATAATCCGTGCAATTTTTTAATGAAAACGACATCGATATCGTTTTGCGACACAGGAACGATATCAATATCGTTCTAGTTTGTTCAGGGAAGCAGTGTGTGCTGAAACGATATCGAAATGGTTTTGTGTTTTAGGAACGCTTACAATATCGTTTTTCGAATGAATGCATTTTTGTACTTGAACGACATGAAATACTCTCTGTCACTTGAACGAAGGTCACGTCGTTACGTGAATATGCAGTATATCAACACCCTGGACGTGCACAATATGTAAACTTTAGGCAACATCCATAATCATTACAATTATCAAAATGCACTAACTAATGGTTAGACAACATCCTAGAAATATCTACATTTATAGGAATAATTACTACTCCAGCAAAAAGAACAAGGTCCAGCCACAAAATATTTTCAAAATATCAGTACATATATCAAAACACAATCTAAGACTCGAAGTTCCAAGCCAATAACTCTGCAGCCAATTTCTTCCTCCATATTGGTACATAATCCACTCGAATTGCATTTACGTCCATATTCACTTGCATAAATTCTATGTATTTCAGTGTGAATATCCCGCAGTCAGATCTACAAAATAGCTGTGCAGTTATTGTATCCATTTTAAACAGTTCAAATAATATAGTACTATCAATTATGAAATTAGTCAATCTTACCCATTCAATTGTTGGGGAACGTCTCTCACTTTCACAAATTCGAACTTTTTCGTGCTACAGATGTCATCACTTGTGACATGAAATTTGATCAGTAATGGAATAACCTCTTGTAGAGGCTGAATATAAGATTCCAACGCTGCCCGACGAATGTGACCCTTCAAACTGTTGAAAATAAAAATTGTTCGTTCCTCCAAGTCGATTTGAACTGCGAACCAATGGTGCCGGTAAAGTAAGGCACATACAAATATCTGCAATTCTTCCAAGGTTTACCGAGCTGGCAAAATAGAAAAATCGGCACATTAATCTTCAAGACGATGAGTGACAAAGTTATTAAATAAAAAAAACTCGGCTCCTTTAAAATTGGTAGGTTCAAACAATGTGAACCTGCTTTTTTCAACGAGTTATAATCATGTTGATAATGTAGGAAAAATTATAACATTTTTTGGATGATTTTGAACCAACTATAACCAACCAGCAAGGAAGATTTCATGATTTAAATGAGACATAAATTCCACCTACAACTCAAAGGGAATCCTCTGCAATTGATCTGGAAAATCTGGAATTAACATTGGATTTAGCTACTTCAAATTGTCGATGAACATCTTTCACCTACACAAATTTGAACTTCTCCGTGATATATTTGCCATAACTAGTGACATCCAATTTTATCAGCAAAGAAATAACTTCCTGTAGGGGAAGAATTTTTGGCAGTGTCTAGTGTAAAATTAAGAATGATGTTCCATGCATTACTTTAATAAGTAGTTTTGTTATTGTGCC
Source organism: Fraxinus ornus (assembly GCA_903798235.1). Lineage (NCBI taxonomy): Eukaryota > Viridiplantae > Streptophyta > Magnoliopsida > Lamiales > Oleaceae > Fraxinus > Fraxinus ornus. Next base: position 40,168 of record CAIGRF010112361.1, on the reverse strand, counting down.
ACACGAGCACTAGATTTCATTCCATGGTAATTAAAAACAAAGATAGAGTAGGATTATACCATACAATGCACTTGTGAAAACCGTTCTCTTACAGTATATATGAAATAATTTTAGAAATTCTCTGAATTTATGAAGTGCCAAATAGGTCACATGAATTTGTTTTTAGAGTAGGTCACATGAATTCGTCACGCTCTATTCATTGCTATGTTTCAAAAAGATTTAAAAGATTTAAATACTTTAAAACTACTTCATTTTGAGGTGTTTGCACGAAAATTATTTAAAGAAAATATAAAGCAACTATATCTTTGACAATTACTACATTTGGATTCGGTTACAAAATTTTATTTCGTCACCCCGTTTGATTATCAAATGTAAAATTCACAATGATTTATCCTGATGCACTTTTGTTGAGTGATTTTCGAAGTCTTATATTTGAACTCATAGCTGCCATTACCTGTATGAACAAGGAGTTAAAAGTTTATCTTCTAGAAAGAAACAACCATTTGAGCATAGAAATCACATGAGGAGACTAACCTAGAGAATAAAATTCTTATAGATTGTTAAGACAACCAATATAGGAAAACACGGGTCTTAAAAAATTGCTCTAAACATCATCGTGTATGATACATATAGTGCAGTTAAAACCTTAATTATAGTGTTGTTCAGCCCTCTTCAATATTGTTTATTGAACATGCTTTGAGACCCTTAAAAATAATACTTACCGTACAAAAATGTAAGGTTTAACGTCATCCGCTAAATGAATCATTCTCCAATTTTCAATTATGTTCATAGCTAACCATTGAAAGATCTAAACAAAACAAGAAGCATCCAAATGACATCGAAGGGAAAAGCTAAATTGTGGCAGCATCTTGTGCCCATTTATAGTTACTAGACATGTTTTATTATATTTTAATAAATCATTTTTATCTTACTGTTCAAACGTGCTAATTACAAGGATAATTAATTCCTATAATCACTATGAATTTTTAAATATAAATGAATTATTTAAATGTATTATCATTATATCTCATACTTTTGATCATAAATTAAAGCTAACTAACTATAAATATTAAAACCAAAACCAAAAACGCAGTAAGCAAAAAAATCAGAATTTCAAATCGAAGTAGAAAATTATAGATCAGTTCAAATAATCAGAAAAACTAGAAAATAAATCAAGGCATTAAAACTTACCTATGTGTTGGCAGAACCAGTAGCGATCATTGGGGCAATAGTGGTTGGGGACAATAAAATCTACGAACTTTGGGACTTTGATTTTCTAGTAAAATTCACCGGCTTCACCCTTATCATCTTCTATGACTACGAAGGTGTTCGTAGAATATTTGTTTTTCAATAATAACAGTATTAATAAATATGAATATGGAAATTCTGTCATTTTAATTATTTGATTTAGAGTTTCTTGGGTATCAATGGAAAATGAGATACAAGGTGAGTAAGAATGGAGGATTTGTTTGTTGAAGAGGTAGTAGAGTTAGAGAATAGGGATTTTCAAATTGGGGATAAATGATTTTTGATGTGAATAAATCTTCAATTCCTTATTCAATTTGCATTTACAAGGGAAGGATAAAGTGGTATTTTTACACTTTTAAATGATTAAATTTTATTTTATTTTTGATTACTTGGTCAAAGGCCTATTAGACAAAAAGAGTTTTGAGGGGTGGCCATTTGAACTCATTCCCCAACTTCTTAGCTAGTATATGCAAGCTCCTAGAATCCCACACTTAAATGCAACTCATAAGGTGTTGAAATATATTAAACGAGCTCCTAGATAGTGTTTGCTTTATTCCTCTGCATCTAATTTACGACTCAGAGATCTTATTGTGAATCGGGGTTGGGGGGCATGTCCAGACACCAGAAAATCTATCACAGTTTATTATGTTTTTCTTGGGTCCAAGAAGCAAAATATTATCTCTAAATCCCTGCAAAAGCTGAATATAGAGCTATGTCAAGTGTTTGTTATGAGTTAAGCCGACTTAGGTAAATACTTCATGATTTACTGATCGATCATCTCCAAGCAGCATCATTAGCTCGTGATGATCAAGTTGTCCTAAGCTTGATTGTTATTTGATCCGTGACAAAATTCAAGAAGGGAGTAATGCTACTAAACTTGTCAGGGTGCACATATTGCAGATATTTTGACTAAGTATTTGGTTTTTGCATATTTTTATTCTCACTTAACCAAGATGGGAGTAGAAGACATTTACTCTCCATCTTTCGAGGGCTGTTGAAATATGACAACAATGCTCATTGCCAGCAAAGATTCTAGCAAAGTCAAAAAACTCAACAATTGTTTCACGATCAGATATGCCAGCAAGGCGCAGAAATTCTAGAAGAATCTAAAGAAGGTAGCTGAAAGAATATCCAATTCAGTTATGGGTGGAAGAATCTTTTTGGTTATACGATTTTGTACAACTTGTATAGAGTTTGTTACAGATTTTTTATTATTCCCTGCTAATTCTATAAAAGGCTCACCACATGTTTGCATTTTTTACATAATGAATATACACTGAAGAAATGTCTCCCAGCTTGATTCCTCTCTCTGGTTTTTCTACTTTGATTAATTTTTCTTATGCTCTGATGCTCAGATAGCTTCTGTTTCTTTGAAATCCAAGTATCTCGCCGATCCCTCCTCCAATTACCAGTGCCACTCATCCTTTCACGTTAGATTCAGATATTATAGAGATGAATTGGGTGAATAAATGTGAAAACTTTACACGAATAGAGGGGAGAGAGAGTTCGTATATGTGTATAAGGTTGTAAAGATAGAGTGAGAGAGGATTTGGGATAGATAATATTGAAGATTGGTTTAGAAGATTGAAATTTTGGTTAAAAACCAAAAATTTGGAAACATGACTTTCATGTTAACTTCAGCCAAATATTCGAATTTGATCCGATGGTCAAATTACAAAAGTAAATAGACCAACTTTTTCTACTCGTCGAGTAGATCGTCGTGATATATTTGAAATCTCAAAACCAATTTCGGATGAATGAGAAATTATGGTCCAAAGTTGGGAAGAAAATAGACTAAGACCGTTGCTAGCTTATGGCTGAGCTGTCGCTCGAGCGATAGGCCAGCTCGCTCTAGCGACAAGCTAGCACAAAGTCTCTGTTATTGTTGCTCGAGTGACGTGTTGGCAACAGGCGAGCGACAGTGAATGATGCAACATTTGGCAATAGTTGCTGAGTTTGGGGTACGACACTTCATTCACAACACCTCATCCTCTATATATATGACCCATAAATGTTTATTTATCATTCCATATCATTCTTTACATGTTATATTGCATAAAACACTTCACCAAAAGCGATTTCTTTGCATAAAAACATAAGTTCGGTAAAGAGAGAATTTCATTCGAGTTCGTTGGTCTAAGTCATTTGGAATGTTCTTATGGCTTGACGTGGTCGTTATATCTTGAGAGATGGTTTCCGGAAAATCGTTAGCACCGTGCGGGGCAAATCCATCTGAAGGACAAAGCGTTCAACACATGTCTTGGCCAATTGCATCACTTGCATCTCTTCTTTCCTTATCTTTTCATTTCTGATTTCATTTATTCATTTATATTTGATTTCAGAATATTGTTAACCTTATTGATATGTTTATATTGCAAGGTTCAATAGCGTGCTTTCATTCAAATATGGAAAGTGATCAATCCATATTCATGTATTCGGATTTGGTAAATCATTAAGTTGTATTTTCAACTATTTTGATAAGTCGAATTATGTTTCATTTTCACGCATATAAACAGTATGTTTTTAATGAATATAATATGCACATTATCGGTGTAATATCCCCAACAGATAGAGAGTTAACGAAGGTAGGCTGGACTTGGGAGTTGGAGGTGTGAGGGATGGAGAAGTTTTCCCGCGCTTTGTAAAGGCATGATGAGAAAATGACATTGGATTTCACCCAACTTATAAGTTTAATTCATGTTAGTCATTAAACTTTGATTTATTTCAATTTGAACACCCAATTTATAATTTTATTTCAATTTGATCATTGAATTTCATAAATGATCCAATGCATGGCCTTGCAATTGTTTGGCGTTAAATATGCAACTTTGACCAACAAGAAAAGTTCGGACAGGTGCATTATGAACCGTAAGTTTGCAAAATGCTTTCAATTTGTTTTGTAAACTAAGTGATCAAGTCATACAATCCATAAAACATGTGGAATTGGCCATTTAATTCGGTCACGTTTATGTGCAAAATAGTAGAGTTGAAGTAAAAATATAAGTTGAATGAACGAATTGAAAAAACAGTTGGTTGATCATTGTTGCCAAGGACAATCCTTCTTTCTCATTTCCAAGGTATCTACCAAAAATTAAATTATAGAGTAAACAAATTGTAATCACGCGGTTGTAACAAACTGAGTTAGGGTTAGTAAAAAATTGTACTCAAGCTCCTCAAACCATGCTGATGTAACAAATTGAGTTAGGGTTAGTATTAAGCGCTTGTTCGATCCACATTAATTTTAAAATACATTTTTCTCTCCATTCTTTTCAACCACACATTATTCAATAAAATAATATTATGCGAAAACTCAAAACTTTTCTTTATTTTTTAATTACACATTCCCTATCAATCTACTATTCTAAAATGCATTATTTGTAAAAAATGAGGGTCAAACTGGCTGTAAATGAGACATCATTTTGGAAAGAAAAAATTAATAGAAGTCAAAGTTTTGAGTCTATGCCATTATATTTGACGACACTGATCAATGACAATTTGTACATATCGTTTTTTTTTTTTTTTATGTGCGTCCATGAATAGGATGATCTGCAACTAACATTAATCAACTTCAGTGACAAAATATACTTTAAGCACCAATTTGAAATCTCGCACACGATTCACTAACATTTATGAAATCGACTCAAGGATAAATAAGTAAAATCTTAATTTTAATGAGAAAATAAAGAAAAAAAAAATTAGAGTTGAACCTAAATTCACCAAATCTCAGTCCCATTCAAATCAGGGCCACATTTCCTAAGCCCAAGGATAGACCATGGATCGCTTTCAGCATGACTGAATGGCAATTTCGAAAATAAAAATGATTCGTCCCAACCAAAACCCTAGATATAAATAACACCTCGAGCTCAAACAGGCATTTTTTTCTCTTTCACAAAAGCCTAAGAGCAGCGCTATTTCCAGGTAACCCCTGTCCCTCTCTACCTTGTAATTTCTCTCAATATATTCGTGTGTATATGTACTTTCGATGTTTACGTATTCGTGTTTTGTGGTTGTGGATTGATCTGTTTGTTTTTCTTTGGCTCTAAAATTGGTCAGAAATGAAGGTTGTTGCAGCTTACTTGTTGGCCGTGTTGGGTGGCAACACCTGCCCTTCTGCCGATGACCTGAAAAACATCCTCGGTTCAGGTTCAAATTTAGATATACACACACATTTGTTTTTTTATATCTACATACTCGTACGCATCTGTGACTGCCTGAGGATATAGATTTATCTGTTTGCATTTGTTTTTGTATTATTTACAATTTTTGTTATGTAGTGTCTTTGTGAATCCAGTATCTGTTTGTAGATTCAAGAATTTGATCCTATGACACCCGAATCGGAATTAAGTTTCCTGAATCGAATTTGCTCGTGTTTTGCAGTCCTGAAATTGGTATTAGAAAAAATTCCTTCAAATAAATATTACCTAAATGAATATGAGGTCGCTTGATACATATTCTTTGAAGATGTTGGTATGACAAAACACTAATGTAAGTGTTGCACTTGTGAATATTTTCTCGACCTTGTTTCTGAGTTTCTTAGCGATTATGCACAATGGAAAATGAATGTGGATTGCGTAGGTATAGGTTAAATCTGGAGGATTTATGCACGTTCACTAATTTGGATTGGAGAATCTTGTTTCTCATGAATCTGTTGTGGGAGATTGTAATCAGGATAAGATTTTCTGGGGTTAAATCTCATAAAGCCTAAACAAGAGTTTTTTATATGCCCTTTCGGGGTTCTAGGCTAAAAATAGCTAGGTTCTTCTGGTAATTTTTTACTGATACTACTTACTAAGCACATCGAGTGTTTTTCACAAATTACTCAAGTTCAACAATATCGAGCATAAATTATTACATTTTTTGGGACTTATTTATGTAATCTGAAAAAGTCCAATTGTGTTTGAAAAACATCTCAAATTAATGGCGTCAAACTAGATCAATTGAAACATTTCAAGAATAACTGATTACTTTTTTCGGGATGTTTCCTTTCAATACTTGGTGTATGTAATCTGGAAATGCTAGTTAAAATTGTGTTAAAATAAACTGAATTTTAACAGTGTCAAGCTAGATATTTATGTTATTTTGGCTTTGTTGTGTCAATTCTCGGTCTGTGTACTCAGAATCGGTTAATTTTTCATTTTTGGTTGCATACATGTTGCGATCAGTTGTTCTCCAAAATATCTAGCAGTGGCCCTAATTATTTGACTAATTTTGTTCAGTCGGAGCTGAGACTGATGATGAAAGGATTGAGTTGCTCTTGTCTCAATTGAAGGACAAAGATATTACTGAAGTGATTGCAGCCGGAAGAGAGAAGCTGGCTTCAGTTCCTGCCGGCGGTGGTGCAGTTGCTGTAGCTGCACCTGCTGCAGCAGGCGGTGCTGCTGCCCCAGCTGCTACTGAAACAAAGAAGGAAGAGAAAGTTGAAGAGAAAGAAGAGTCGGATGATGTAAAATACAGCACTTCATTTTTTTTCGTGACGACTTTTTCTTTTCTGGGATCAATTTATATGCTGAAGAGAAATTTAATATTGTGACTTCTGTTTCTATGGTTGCAGGATATGGGCTTCAGTCTCTTCGACTAAAAACTGTGAAACAGGAGGAACCAACTCTTTTGAAGTTATTGTCTTTTTAAGTTCATTTTAGAAAATTTTCACATTGTTCTTGGTTTTGGATCCAGAATTTTGTTTTTAAGTTGGCTACTAGTTGCAGATATTGGGATATAATATTCTCAAGGTTGAGTTTATATTGTGATGTGTATAGTCATGATTTTTTCTACCTCACATATCTTTTAGTTGGATCATGGATGAATCGTTATTTGCTTACTTTTAACGACTGGCAGTCCCAAACCCTTTGTCGATATTGTGGGTTTGGTCCGAAATTTTAATCTTGGCACAAATTATGGCGTGGCACATTAATCAATTAGGGGAGTGGTGATTTTAGGAGGGTGGAGGGATGGGCTGAATTGGGATGGCAAAATTCCATGTACGCCTTGCGTGGTCCCGTCACGAATGATAAACAGGGCGGGGATGGAGTTCATAATTTCCAAACACGTCTCGAATTAGAAATAAGTAAATAATTGTATTAAAAATTAATTAATTAAATGGGATGTTAAATTCTTGCTCTATCCTATTCTGAAATTAAGAATTGATATGTCCAATTGCCAACCCAAGCTGAAATTGAAAACGTTTTTATATTTTACATGAAATCAAGAATAAGTAGCCATATTCAATTTAGAATTGATTCTCCTATTTTCTGAAACTGTTACGCGAAGAATCAGAAAATTTGTTGCCTTCAATATTAATTTATATTTCTGTTTTTTAGATTTTGATAAAGTAATTTATCTAATTTTTTGTAAGTTTCAGTTTGGTCCCTAATTTTAGTGTAATTGTGCAGTTTTTTTCTAATATTATACACTCAATTATTGAGTTTTCCATTACGACTTTCAGACTAACTTCACACTCCATAAAACCGTTATCTTCTTTCCCTCTTTCTTGTTAGTATATGTTTGAGCTCCATTTGTGTGTTTTTTTTTTTTTTTTTGGCAAAGCTCATTTTCAATTGCACACTATTTCAAAACCAATTTTCCCAAAAAAAAATGGGACTCAAACATGTAATTACCAAGGTTAATCAACACAACAATGTTTAGTTGTTTGCTCATTTTATTTCTTGATATTAATTTTTTTCAATTTCTTGTATGTAACTAATTGTTGCTTTTAGTTTCTTTCCAATGTGTATGTTGTAAATTCGTACGTGCCTCTGGTAGCTCTTAAATTGATTTTTCCTCCTAGTTTCTTTCATTTTTTATTTTTTTTCAATGATCACTTGTTCAGTTATTCTCAATTTCTTATTTCTGAATTATACAACACCGTATACAGGTTATTTAATTGCTGTCATTCTATGAACCTAGGAGATAATAGCAATTCACAAGGTAGGGTGCTGATTTTTGTTACAATTTTTGGTCAATAAGGAAATTATAGAAAGGAAATTATATTTTTGTACATTGACTTTAAAAAAATAAAATAAAATTCAGCCCCAAATGTATTGTTCTAAGGCGGCCCATGGTCGACTCCAATCAACTCAGTGACCACCCCGAACAAGCCACAGAGAACCGACGAGGAATCATTACCACAAGGCATACCGAGCAAGGTCATAAGCATCTATATCATAAAATCAATTTTCGACAGAATAAAAAAGACATAATAGAATCATAACAATACAATTGACATGTTCTCCAAATGACCGAGCTAATTGAATGCGTGTACAACATTCAAAAATGCAGCCCAATAGGAATCCAAGCACTACAGGGACACTAAATCTAGTGCATGGTTGGCAAAATTTAAATTATAATGTAAACGAATAAAATCCACTACTGCAATCAACTTATTAACCACAAATTCTATGGGACTTACTGCTTATGATCTACTACAGCCTATACCAATCCAAAGAAAAAATTACCACTCTAATGCCTTAATATCTATGAAATATGAATCGTATCACCAACCAATAGAACTAGCAAGACAATGAATATTCAATTAGAATCCACTAGTGCAACCTTGCACAGTCGTCAAAAACATTGTCCCTATGCATAGAAAATGATTATTCACCACTATGAGCTTGAGCATTAGACTCGAATTAATTGCTTTAACCCCACCTTCTCTCACTAATAATGCTATTGACAATGAAAACTACCGATAGTCGTCCGATGTAGCATACACATAACAATTTGTTATTTGATGCACGAGTCAATAAAAAACCACCATATTAAGACATCAAATAACAAAATACCATGTATGCCACGCAAGACGACTACATATAGTTTTCACTACGAATAGCATTACTCTTTTCTCACGGCTAAGGACACGGACCGAATTATTGTTTCCAAATTCTTGGAGTTTCAAGTGAAAGATTAAGTAAAAATGTGCAAAATCTAACATCAAGAAATATGAACCGAAACCATACAGCCCAACAATGTTAAAACTTTAAAACCATAAAAAACTGTTCTTATTATTTTCTCACTAAGTGAAGACATTAGATATATTTCAATCACACTTCCAGGAGTGGCTATATGACATACAACAGTAACTAAAACAGTAATCATAAACTCAATAACATTCTACCTAGGCAACCAAGAAAATACTTTTCTAAGACCTAGCCTACTGAGAAAAAATTAACTCATTTCCCGTAATTCTTCATCAACAAAAACCAACACCATATTTTTCTCCATTCACTCAGCAAAGTGACAATAAAGATCATGATAATGGAAAGCAACAAGCTAGAGAAGGTTTTGTCAGTTCAGTTATAAAATTGAACATCTCTGATAGTACGATAAATTAGAAACAAGCATCTGCCCAACAATTTGAGTGAGAACCTTGGCAAAGATGAATAATTTAAATGATCGCCTACTTTGGAATTGTTACATTTAAGATTTTCACATCTTGATATGGCTTGTCTGCCTTATCTGTCTTCACTTTCTCTATACCCTGTAAACAAAGGATAGCAGCTTACTCAATATAATAGCAAGTAATCAATTACTTCAAAAAAATAAATGGAATATTTCTGTTCAAAACAATAGAGGCGTGTTTGTAGAGAGGATTGGATAGTACATAAGAGTATTAAGGAAGAAATAGAGGCTAAAATTTTGTTATTATACTGTTATGAAACAGGTAGGGTTATCAATCTGATAAGTATCCTTTTATCTGTCAGTCAATCAAAAGAACCACGGGAAAATTGGGGTAAATTGTAATAAATTACTGATAAAGTGGCAGAATATATTACCTGTACAACATCCATTCCTTTTACGACTCTGCCAAAAACTGTGTGCTTGTTGTCCAACCACGGAGTGGCAACAGTTGTGATGAAAAATTGAGAGCCATTGGTGTTTGGCCCAGCATTAGCCATGGATACAGTGAATGGCCTGTCATGCCGCAAACTGCAGACAGAGCAAAATTGTTTATATGAACAGAAAGGACATGAGAAGGCATTTATTATTTAGTAAATTCACAATAAAAAAAATGTTGTTTCTCGATCAATATTTGACTTTTTAATCCTGTGAAAGGTGTGCTCAGGATTCAAAAAATGTTCAGTTGCATTTCTATTTTCATGACCATTTCCAGACTGAGTCTGATAATTATGTAACCAGTCACGATCTTGTTAAACTTCGTTAAAGATAATGCAAAAGAGCAACACCTGTTGAATTAAAAATAAATAGCATTCTAGCAGGTTACTTTTAAAAACTGGTCCCAACAATCAATGAACGTGGCGATGGTTAGAACACACAAAACGACAATCACTTTCTACGAAATACATTCAACATGATAAGCAAGAACTGTTTTCCTAATAACATTTGCCTACTGGTCAAGGTGGACAGCCACTTCTACAACAGAACAAAGAAATGCAATTCAGTCAACAATTAAATACTGAAGACAGCAGGCACGTAATCAGATGATAAAACGTTGCATTAGTTATATGCAAATTATATTTTGGATAAACATATCTACCATGTTAATTAAATAAAAAGTGTCGAAATTTGACCTTCAACTGCTTGCATCTCCTATGAACTACATTTCTGGAGATGGATTATCTGTGGTATAAATAAATCCATACTAGATCCATCTCCAATCTAGATCCAATGCCAGCTAATAAGAAGTCAGAGCATATAAAAAAAATACATCAATCTTCACCTTTCAGCATCCTCATTTTGCCCTCCAACTATTGCAATTATAAACCAATTAAAGCCCAACATTCGCATGCACACAGAACACTGAGCGATAGGTAACCTTATTGCACTATTACAAGTAAACACAGTAATTTGAGCATATTAAATTACAGTGCAGGCAGAAAAGAATCTCACCTTTTGTGGAACTCATCTTCAAATTCCCTTCCCCAAATAGATTGTCCACCAGTGCCATCTCCCAGTGGATCTCCTGTCTGTATCATGAAGCCCTTGATAACCCGATGAAAGATCAAATTGTCATAATAGCCATTCCGGCAGTGCGTTGTGAAATTCTCAACAGTTTTTGGACACTCTTCAGGGTATAGCTTCATGTGAATATCACCCATAGTCGTGTGCAAAATCTAGTACAAGGAAATAATTGTCAGACTTGGTGTATATATCATGAAAAACCATAAAGACAATAAATCCCTACCAAGTAACTAAGAAACTTTGTTCTTGGTGAAAATGCAGTAACACTGACTACTTTTCTTGTACTATAGGATAACCAACAGGAGGGGGAAACACGAAGGAAAACCACTTACAATATTATCTGGAAGAGATGTTGTCACAGTTTTTCCTATATCTGATGCAGACAAGAGTTCATCAGCAGGTGGCTTTTCATTAAACACATCTCTGCCCTTTGTTGCATCTTCTGGTTCCTCAGGTTCTCTCCGACTTAAAAGAAGTTCAAAATAAGCATTTTTCTCCAATTATTAAAAAATGAAAAACGAAAACCAATTTCAGGATAGAAAATAATCAACCCGTACGTAGCATACCAAAACATATGGAAACAAAGTGATTATATACTTTGTTTTGACTGAATGCTGAAAGATGGTAACAATTACAACAACAAAAATAAAAAGAAAAAAATTGTTAGATTTTACAAGCACTAATTATGCTGGGCTTTTGGAATTAAGGCCCAGTTTGTTGTTGTAATTGTATTGGGCTTTTCTAGTAAATTTTTCTTCTAAGTATATGTTTACATGAAATCGTAGATGTACACAAGGTTTTCATTAACCCAGTGATAAAAAAATATTTTCTAATAATAAATGTAGTTCATGATTGAAACGTGAAGATGGGCAATACTTGTTTCTAGATGCATCCTGAGAATTTAATACCTGAATAAATAAATTCGGTGTTTCTTGAAAGCACAGCACAGTAGAGTAGGATCTACCAAAGGATCTTTGCTTTCATTAACATTTGCTGCTGCTGCAGGAATTTTCCTCACTTTTTTACTGCTTTGGTCGCCTTGATATAAGGCAATTTTTAAGAATCTATCATTATTCTCCACCTTACCAAGGATCCTCGCAACTTTATTGGTATGTAGGTTTACCACCTAAAAACACAAATAAAGAGATGTAGGATTGGCATTCTTATCACTTAGAAAACAAATGCAAATTAAACAGCTGTCAGTTCAAACAAAATTCGAAGTGACATAATGTGCATCTCTCTAGTGTAGTGATAAGAAATTTGAGGTCTTACTTTAATCCCGAGAAGAGTTGCATATATGAGGAAGTTAGAACTTTCATCAAATACTGCATTTGGTTGGGGTGCATTTTCTGTTTTCTCAAATTCTTTTTCTACAGCCATTCTTCGCCCAAAGTCTATAGCTTCAAGCCTGTATATAGGAACATCACTCCTCTGAAGATCTTGGGCAACCTAAGATTGCAAGATGTATAACTATCGTAGCACTTTTTTAACTGACAGACCTATAAGAGGAATGACTTAGATAATGCTTATTACCTCAAGAGATTCATCGTAAACACGTCTCAATTTACCAGTTCTAAACCAAAATACACGTATTCTGCGATCAGGTGAAGTAATAGAAAACTGCTTGCCGTCTGGACTGACCTGAAAAATAATATAGTACCAGCTGCTATAATTGTCGCTTAAACAAGAGAAAATTAGAGATATTATAGGTCAAAACGAACATAGCCTGAAATTGCTAAAAATGAACTTGATTCCACTTGAACCTCACAGTAGAAATATCTTTGGATGGGAAGAAGCAGGGAAAAAAGATTCATGTAGCCAACACCAAGTTTATAAGGAGTGGAACTTACCTTCTTCCTCTTCTTGTTTCACATATATAATCAAATCACATCCCATTGACTTATGAAGCTATTCAGACATAAGTATTAAACAGCAAAACATAAAAAATTTCCAAGAAAGAATTAGGCCTGTTACCTCAATAGTGGAAACAGTAGTCTTGCATTTCACGATTTCAAAAAGATTCGTGTCACTCTTTAGTCTAAAAGTCACCCTGCACACCAATTTGTTAAAGACACCTTAGCACATTACAAATGAAAACTGCGACTAGAAAATCCAATATGCTCAATTTCAGAGATAAGGAACCGGGCATTTTTTTAACATCACAAGCCTATCTTAGAAAAATTAGGGACGATTAGATTTCTGACATACACATGTTCATGTTCTTCATTCTTTACAGTTAGTGAGAAGACATTAAATAAATCTCCACTCCAAACCTACCCATTTTCTGGAAACTGCAACGTAGCAGGATTCCAATACTCAATGATTCCTCTGTCGTCAGCAGAAATCACAGCATCATATTCATGGTTGTACTTCATTACTTTTATTGGGCTTAAATGAATCTGGTCAAAGATTTGAGAAACAACTAAGATATCCTCACGAAAGCAATGAAAAGGTCAAAAGGAGCATTAAACTTCACGATTAAAATCTCCCCACCTCTCTAGAAACTATGGGTTCATTTGAACCTGCTCGTGCATCATATATGTGCACAAATGATGAGTTACGATCACTAATAGCTAGCATGGCCTTCACATTCCCTTGTTTGTAAACCCATTCAATACAACCAGGTAAAAATGGAAGACGTATCATGGCCATCATATCATAGTTGAATACATCATATATTTTCACTGATCGATCATTTGAGATTGTACAACAGAGAGTCCCATCAACACTAACCTGTAAAAATGTAATGGATAAGGTGATATCTACACTAAGAAATTGTAATTAAAGAAAATATCTCGCGCAACAATAAATTGTTGCAGCGGCGTAACAACTATTCAAAAAAGGCAATAACATATAAATTGGTGAGTTATACAGGAAGCCATCTTTTAATAAACATTGTCCATGCAAAAAGATGTGGACAATTTGCAAAATTAAGGTAAAGTACAACAATGCGTTCAGTCGGAACAAGGGAAAACCAATTGTTCCAAACACTGGACCTTGTCGTGTTTGCCTAAAATTTCAATAGTCAAGCTGAGAATTTCAAAGAAATTAATAGAAAAAAAATCAGTACACCTTGTCATCGAGCTCCATGGGTTATCTATTTGTTCCTCGTTGAGATGTTTGGTTATTGGTTTTGTGTTCATGATTCTCCTTTTTAGTTATCTTCAGATCGCACCGTACCGCGTGATTTAAAAGTAATATTAGAAGCATATGGCCGTTTAAGCTTGTAGCTCTTAATCTAAAATTGCCTGTATTATATTTCTCTTGCTTGATGCTCAGATACAAACAATGGCAGACCAGTCAGAATTAGATTAATTTGTCCGGGAAATACTTAATTCCATGAGATTGAGAATCTTCTCGTCTTAACACTTATAGAGCCGCAATCATGATAACTATATGTTTCTTGTGTATCCATGCATGAGTAGAATCTAGAGGTTTCCTGATTATTGCTTAGAATCAATGCTTCAAAGTTGGAGATCCAAGCGTTAAGCACCAACAACCCTATTTCATCCACCAAATGAGAACGGATGAACAATGTTATGGAGGACTATTTACCCTGACCTTCATGCCGCTGCTACTGATTTCTTCTGGTGCATGTACTACACCCAAGAAATTATTCCACTATCACGACGATATTAGTGACCATGATATTTTAATGGAGGCTCGAGACAACAAATAAGCTGGACTTCAAACAATTAAGTCAGATATTAATGGAGATATCAAGTAGTGAAGTTGTGTTAATGAATAAAATGCTCTGAAGAGAAAACAACTAATAATTTAAGTTGGGATGGTAGAATAAGAAATAACAAGGCCAATTTGGCAAAATCAAAATAGGTGAATAAAAGAGATTTCGAGAGGATTATTACTCCATAATGCCCAATTATTGCTTATGAACAGTAGCCACTAAAGTTGCAATCACATGTGATAAGCTATAGAATGAAGTTTATAAGCTTGCCAGAGATCATCATATACGAGTAATAAAAGAGATTTCGAGAGGATTATTATCGCAGGCTTTACGCAATCGATCAGACATCTCTACTTTTTCCCCCGGGGAATTTTTTTAATACCCAATGATTGCTCATGAACAGTAACCACTGAAGTTGCAATCACTGATAAGCATTAGAAGAAAGTTCATAAGCTTGACAGAGATCACCATATATATGAGTAGCATTCACAACTCGTTGAAGACACATCAAAGGAAAAGAAAAGAAACTCACAGCCAGTGCTTCAATTGGGCCAAGATGGGATCTAAAATGTTTTGCAAACTCTATGCCAACAGCCTTTTTCTTCCAGAACTTCAAGTGTCCTGCAAAAGGTATCAATAAAATCACAAACCTGAAGAGCAACAAGATACCATATTTGTCAGTATCTACTTCATTACTCTAAGAAAATCAGTACTGCAACATAATAAGACCAGAACAGAATGCATCAAACTTCAATAACATACAACTGAAACAGCATTGCATCCATACCAACAAATTAATCCACTGATTCAGACCTGCAACTTGGTAATATCCGTACTTTAAAGACAGAAATGCAACGGTAACAAGAGTAACTCAAATGCTGTCTTTGTTTTCAAGGATTATTCCACGTAGGAAAAGGAAAAACTCTGTCCCTCCCTCTCCTTTTAATGAAATAATATGATTTCACTAGTCAATTAACTCCCCATTTTTTCCTTCCTTTTCAAGAGTCAAAATAGATCTCCATCAGTTATGCAACAAACAAACTTCACCAGAGCTACTTTTCATTATAGGGAAATTAAAATATTTTAAACCAACAAGAATCTTGTAGCAGTATCCTATACTAAGAAGGATATGACTAGTGAACCTGTTTAGACTAGTTGACTTAATACAGGTTATCAACAAGCAAATACATTCGAATAAGAAAAATACTATTTCCCATACCATCTGCACTCCCAGTTATGAAAAAATCAGCTGTCGAAACTGCAACATGTGTTACCACATCGCGGTGCATGTAACTTTTCTCATACCTACACAACATTTATTAAATTAATGAAATCAACCTACTTTTCTTTAAAACTGATTATTTTCTAACTTGAACAAAAAAGAAAAGTTACAATAAAGTAACCTAATCCAATACCGTTTTGAGAGTGTTTATGTCCAATACAAAATAGTAAAAGAAACAGGATTCAAAACCCTAAACCCTTAAAAATGTACTTCTTTGAGTTTGAACTTGATAAAACAAACTATTACATGATACATACATGTTGGCAGAAGGGAGGGAGTTGAGATAAGCCTGTTCGAACTGGAGTGGGCGTTTGAGCCGAGAGCGAGGGGCCGGACCGGGCCCAACCATGGGCTCTTCCTCCTCGACGGCGGTGGCCTCGGCCTGCGCCGATAAATTTCCACTTGCTTTTTCAGCTGCCGCTTCCTCCATCGTTAATCTTCGCAAATTTCTCAATTATACCTTCAACTATACTAGGTTATTAATAAATCAATACTAAGAATTACTAATATGTGATAGTGTGGAAAATTTAGCAAAAATATTCCGGAATTTACGAGTGCAAATTTTGAAGCAATTCTACTAGAAGGATCAAGGATGATGATGTTCTTCGATTTATATGTTTTTCAAAATGAAGGTCAGGCGGAATCGAGTATTTACTCAGTATAGTATAAAAATATTTTAGAAGAGATAATGAGATGTGATTAATGAAATTTTAAATTTGTTAGAAAAAGAAAAGAGGAAAATGCAGTCCATATTCTTTTCAAATTTTTGCATATTTTATCCTAATCTTTATTTTGTATCAAGGAAGGTTCCTAATATTTCATAAATAAACAGTTGAGATCCATTTGGATATAATTCATTCAAAACACTGTTAGTTGACCTGAAAAATTAAAAAAATGAGGTATTTTGACCATTTTAAGGAAGGTGGTATTTTGACCATTTTAAGGAAGGACAATTTCGCAAATCATATATTAATAATTAAAACTCAAAAAAAAGAGGAAAAAAAAAAAAACTAATCCATCCCCTCACCCTCTACAATGTATGTTGAAGCTACTTTCACGATATCGCTTGATTTTCCAACCTCTTCTCTCAAACCCAATTTTATTTCCCTCTTCATTTATCTCTCATTTCATTAGCCGTAATCCAAATGAAATAAGACCTTTATTATCCTCAAAATTTCCCGACAAATCTATTAAAAAAAAAAAAAAAGAACAAACCAAAAAAATTTCAAGAAAGAAAAAACCTAGAATGACAAAATGATTGACACTAGAGTAACTAATTTCTTCCGTAGAGATTTAACCATGTGATATTCATATTCTACCACTCTTTCTCCTTCATATCTAAAATCAATGACGCATAATTAATCTAGAAAAGATACATATTTACAGAGGGTGGATTTGGTTTTGGTTTTGATATAATGAGTTGGGATGAATTTGGTGTTGGTTTTGGCAGCGGAAGGTCGTCAATGTGTAAGAAGGAGGAGGTAGGGGTTGGGTTAGATTTGGTTTTGGTATAGTGGGGTTGGGTTGTGTGGAAAAGATGAACAGTTCATGTTCCCTTTATTTCTTGAGTAGTGATTGGTGTACATTATGGACACCATAATGGTGTCCATAATGTACACACGGCGGCCCCCTATTGGGGGTCGCCTGACGCGTCAGGCGACCCCCCAATAGGGGGCCGCCAATGTACACCAAGTATAATTCTTATTTCTTTACTTTTTGTTTTAATTATTATGAGGGAATGTATCGTACTTTGAATAGTGAATGAGGTAAAATATTGTATGGACAAAATTGTCCATCATTAAAATGGTCAAAATGCCTCACTTTTTAATTTTTCATGTCAAGTGACAGTGTATTGGACGGTTTTTGTCCCGATTGACCCCAGTTGCATATTTATGAAATGTTGGGGACCCTTGTTGGCACAAAATGAAGGTTATGATAAAGTATGCAAAAAATGAAAAGTTTAAAAATCGCTCGTGCAATTTTCCCAAAACAAAAGTGATGATAATCCAAATTAGTAGAATAAAGAAATTTCATGATGTGTCCGCGACGAGCCCGTTAGGGATGGTTCGATTTTCTGGAGGTACCACATAATGTTCCAAATTTTCCTATTTAGCCCCTGTTTCACATCTTTTTTTCAAACTCATTTCAACCATATATTCACACAATAAAGTATTTAAAAATGGAGACAGCGGAGGCTTATTATTTTTTAACCACAATTAATATTTAGAAATATAAAATAAATTAACAGCAAGAGTGCAGTCAAGGGCAGGGCTACACGGGGGCCAAGGTATTTTGCCATCTCAATGATGCCAAGTGCGACAAATAAAGTCTTGATAGGATTCTTCATCCGATAATAAAGCCATTTGAATTGAAAAAAATATGTTGTCTGAAGTATATCTTGCAAATTTTAACCGTCTAAAAGTTAGCTCGTGATCTTATACAAGAAAGAATTAACGCTAACGCCTAACGTAAATGGAATTATATAAAAATGTTTCAAATGGAACTTAAGGATTTGTTTGAGCTCCATTCTTTTGCCAAAATGTATTAATATTATTTTGTTGAACAATATCTGATTAAAAAATAAGGAAATTTCTTAAATTTGTTTGTAATATTATTTTATTGAGGAATATGTTGTTGAAAAGAAAAAAGTGAAAAATGTATTTTAGAATTAATGGGGGATCAAACATGCTCTAAGATGTGAATTGAAAATTTATTTTAAATATTGGGTCGGATTTAACCGGAGGTACTCAAGGATGGGGAGTAATTGCATGAAATTTTCAAAAATGAAAAATATAATTATGAGGATTCAAGACATTGGGCATGTTTGGTAGAGATTAAATTTGAAAACTAGTCGTTATTGTTGATTTTCATTAGACGAGTGAGATCCAATAATGACTATATTTTCAATTTTAATCGAGTTAAAATCTATACCAAACATGCTCTTGTCTCTAGAAAAAATCATATCATTTACAATCTTGGTACATGTATATCGAGTGTATTGACAGTTTTTTTATACATTTATTTTAATAACACTCTTTTCAACCAACAGTCTAGGGGTGGCAAACGAGCTCGAGCTCGTCTCTCGCGAGCCCAGCCGAGCTGCTCGGCTCATGGCTCACCTTTTTTGAATTTTTTTTTTTTTACTATCCTTCTATTAAAAAAAAAGACGAGGCTCTCGTAAAAAACGAACCAATCGGGCTCGGTTCGGGCGGCTCGTGGGTCTCTACAGTACGAGCCGAACGATCGAACCTACGAGCCGCTCGACTCGTTTGCCACCACTACAACAGTCAAATTTCCTACACATAGAAGGTGTCAAACACTTGTAAAAAAAATGGCATCAAATGATTCAAATCCTATGCCTTTCTATTTTCTCTTTAATATTTCACCTCTCCTCTATCCCCAATAGGGAAAAATTCATATTTAAGGTGTATTCTTTAGCTCAATTCAAAAATAAGGTAAAATAGTTTGAAAATTCAAAAATCAGGTATGCTTTTAATTAATTAAAAATATTTATTAAATAAAGTCACATTTTATGATTAATAATCACAGATTTATTATTGGTCACATATCATCAAATTTTGGTCACAGATTTTTAAATTAGTTAGTCACATATTATTTTTGAGTCGCATTTATTGGTCACAGATTATTTTTCAGTCACATATTGTCAAAATTTTTAGGTCACAGCTTAATTACTTGGTCACAGATAACAAAAATCTTGGTCACAGATAAAAAAAAAAAAATAACAAAAAACTTGGTCACAGATAACAAAAAAACTCTGTGACAAAAAACTTGATCACAGATAACAAAAAGCTTGGTCACAGATAACAAAATCGCCACTGACTCACGACTACGACGATCACCACCACCCAAACCACCAACAATAATCACCAACACATTACT
>CAIGRF010112361.1:6729-19903 GCA_903798235.1 Fraxinus ornus | reverse complement strand
AGTGTGTTTGATAGATATTATTTTGGAAGAATGAATTTTGGAATAGTAGATTGATGGAGAATGTGTGTTTGAAAAATAAGGAAAAGTTATTGATGTGATGGAAAATATTATTTTATTGAAGAATGTGTGGTTGAAAATGAGTAGAAGAATGAGAATGAGATTTTTAATGGAAATCAAACGGTGCCCTAAAGTATAAACTTGGAGCATGTAATTTCCTCATCCCCAATATCCGATTCTAATCGGACACACACAGTACAAGTCAAGAACCAAATACAGGCTCCGAGTCCTTTCAGCGCCAAATCCCCAATTTCTAGCCATTTTTCCTTTCCTCTCGTCTGCTCCAAATCCCCACTTTTCCCCCAAAATTCAACGAATTATAAACACGGACAAATTTCAGTAAACCTCACAATAATGAAAACTTCATCAATGGAATCAACAACAGCAGATAACGCACAGACCATTAAACCCTTTTCAGTGCTGTTTGTTTGCCTTGGCAACATTTGTAGAAGTCCTGCTGCTGAAGGTGTGTTCGGGCACCTTGTTAAGGAAAGAGGCTTTGATTCCAAGTTCCACATTGACTCGGCTGGTACTATCAATTATCACGAGGTTTACATGCTGATTAAATACCCGTCCTCATTTTTTATTGTAATAATTTATAGAAGCTCAATACAAATTCACAGTAGTTTAGCTTATTGTGAGTGTTGCTATTTTTTTTGTCACAAACAAAATCACAAAGTACTACGGCGATCTCAGGTCTCTTAGTCTTTGTTTTTTGGAAAACGACCCTAAAATTCTTCTACACTTGTGGGATTATGAAGTGAATCCGCAATTGAGGGATAAGTGACTGGTACAACTAGACTCCACATAATCCAACGTATGGTTTATGTTTGTACAAGCTTGCAACTTCTTGTGTTAAATGTATGAGTTACGTGGAAAACATCCGGGCTTGCGAATCACAGGATGAGTTAAAAGCCACTTCGTGTGTTATAGCTGCATATTTCTGTGAATTGTTTGGAGTTAGTGAGACCTGGTTTATCATATTGTGTGGTTATTTGGAATATATTTTTCTCTCTAGTTGCTGAATAATTTGTAAATAGTGGTGTAATTGTTGTTGTCTTATGTTTGTAAGGGGGGTCCAGCAGATCCAAGAATGAGGGCAGCCTCAAAAAGGCGTGGCGTTGAGATAACTTCTATATCAAGGCCGATAAGGCCCTCTGATTTCAGAGATTTTGATCTTATTCTTGCAATGGACAAGCAAAACAAAGGTGGGATAGTGCATTGGCTACAACACTTATTTTTTTGTCTGCTTTACTATTTTCAGAATGCATGTGGCCTTGTAATGCAATTGCTGCTTAGACTTGCTCAAAATGTCCACTTCCATGTTGAACCGTGACAAGTATTAAGCTGAACTTTTTTTCCGATTTCATTTTGTACAGAGGATATACTCGAGTCATTTGAAAGGTGGAGGCACAGAGAGACATTGCCGGCTGATGCAGATAAGAAGGTTAGTATGTGGTTAGCATGTCGGTGTAATACAATGGGGGTTGCACTATAATTTTCACTGTATGATGTAAAATTGTGCGCCATGTCATATATATACACTGTACCATATATTTCTTATGTAACTGTACCATATATTGTGTTATTAAAAGGTATAATGATGTTTCAGGTCCAGTTAATATGTTCATATTGCAAGAAGCATGATGAAACTGAAGTGCCTGACCCCTACTATGGTGGGCCGCAAGGTTTTGAAAAGGTAATATTTCTCTCCATTGTAATGAGACACGATCAAACCAAGCTGCAGTACTTAATAAATTTAGCCGCCTGGTAACACTTATTCTAGTCTTCTAGAGTTTATAATTGTTTCATATTATTTTCTTGTAAAACCTACTTTGTGATCATATTACCATCATAATCAAACATTAAGAACTTCTGCTGTGATGTGCGTCCAAAAATTTACACGTGTCTACACGAGTGAAAACTAATTGAGCTTCAAGTATCAGGCACATAGTAGAGGTCACGCTAGTATTTTTTGATTTAAAATTCAGTGATCAGCACTTTGTTTAATCTTGATAGGATACAATGATAAATTCTAGGTGAAAATACTTTAATAATATGAAAAAGAACAGCCTTTTTGGGGAGTCAGAATGATTTCAGAAACTTAGTTTAATCTTGATACGATACAGTGACACATTCCTGGGTTAATACTTTAAATGATATAATGGCCTTTTGGGGGAGTCGGAATGTATGAATGGCCTGTTGATGCAGATTTAGATGATGTCCTCACGGTAACGCAAAGGGATCGTATTCTTTCTTTGTTTTCTCGCTATGAGATATCATCGGAATTGATTACATCTTCAGAGAAAATCTATAGCAAAGAAACACGTGGTGGTTGATCTGCTAGATAGGAATGCAGATAAACGTTCCCACTAGAAGTGGCTTGCTAGCCGCTAGGGCATCTTGCGATTCTGTAAATTAGAAAGAATTTGGGCTAGAACTTGCAATCTATGATCCCTTCATACTTTTAGATAGGGATCCTTTTACCTCCTAAGCTGCACGCATAAACCCTGTCGAGTGTATTATTTTCATTTTAGTTGAGGAAGTCCCAACGTTTGATTATCTCGACAATTTCAGAGTTTATCTATACCATAATCACGACACTTGCAACATTAAACATTTTACATGTATGTAGTTGGAGCCCAGAGGGCTCCATTTCCGTACTAAACATAGTTGCTTTAGATTCTTGCGTAGTTCTAGAATGACCCTCATGAATATCAATTGGATTGAATGCCTCTCATTGTGAGAGTTCTTCAGATCAAATAGAAGCTCTAGGCTCATTACAATGCTGAATTTCGGCAATTCGTATCAATCTACACTAATGAATAAGGAAGCTTATAACTGTACAAGATATTTACATCAAAACTATACAATCATGCCAAATATATGTTGTCCTTTCTGTCCTGATTGACAATGAAGTGGTCAAAAAAGATTTATCGAACCCGAACTTTTTGAGAAAATGCTTGGAGCATGTTTGGCTAAGCTTACAATGTTCACTTCTATGTAAATTGAAATAGATTATTTTTCAGTTTTATCTAAGTCATATATATCTTGATGGTGTTTTAGTATGAAAAAAAGTAACATATCAAAGGTGTATGGAAACTTAGTTAAAGCTTAGCCAAAAATGCTCTTAGTTTGTTGTTGATGTGCTGTAAAACTAGACTTCTTTGTATTTCTGCCAGGTTCTGGATTTGCTCGAAGATGCTTGTGAGTCGCTACTTGAAAGTATTATAGCTGAAACCTAGAACAGGCGTGTTTCAGATTCTTTGTTGCACGCTGAGCCCCTGGGATTCTTCTTGCTGCAAGCTCATTAATCCGATTCAACATCCCGTGGAGCATTCTCAATTAATAAGATCATAGTTTATCCGACCTTACACTGATTTTGTGGTAATCTGTTTCATAGAGAATTCCCGATAATGGCCATGATTAATTGAGCACTTTTTAATATTTGTTAGGATCCCTGACCTTTCATCAAATATTCTACTTTTTTCTAGATACTTGAGTTCAAATGCATATGCTCTCAAGAAATCCAGGTGGAAACCACGCCCGAAAAATTACTGACACCTGGAGCGAGCTTAAATTGCTAAAGCAACTCCCACTCACTCCTAATTCGAATAAAAAGACACTTAATTTTGATAGTTGGAGTCTCCAATAGGGCTGGCCGTGGGTCGGTTCGGTTCGGTTCGGTTCGGGTATTTCGGGTTTCAAAATTTTCGGGTATTTAATAAATGGAACCGTCGGGTCCAAATATAATTATGGAACCGTTCGGGTTCGGTTCCTTTCGGTTCGGTTCGGTTCGGTTCGGTTCCATTCGGTTCCATACCATAATTAAATTTTTTTTTAACATTTACAAAAATACTACATAAATACAACTAATAACATTTTCATTCGTAACTTTTACAAATTAACGTAGCATAATTTAAAAACACATAAATAACAAGATGTTCAATAAGATTAATTCAATTAACACAAATACCAAAAAGTAGATACTAATATTAAAATATCGATGATCCACATTAATAATTCATTTGGAAGAACTCGACAAAAGATCGTGCACAGAGTAAGGGTTTGGAAGAACTTGAAGAACTCGACAAAAGATCGTGCACAGGGTAAGGGTTTGAGAATTTGTTTTAATTTTATATAAAGTTATAAATGGCAAATTGGATTTCAATTTTTTAAAATGGGCTTGGTCATGCAACTAAATAGCAAATTGAGTTTTGTAAATGATTTTTCAAATGAGCTTGAACAACCTAGTAAATAAATATATTATAAAAAATATATTTGGCTAGATTAATGTGTTAATTTGTTTTAAAAAATTTAATTAATTCAATATAAAAAATAAAAAAAATTATTTAGTTTCGGGTCTTATTCGGTTCTTCGGTTCTTGGTCTAGACCCATTACCCGACCCAAACCGTTCGGTTCTCAATTCGGGTACCCGTTCGGGTATTTAATTTATGAAGAACCGCTCGGTTCGGTTCGGGTTCGGTTCGGTTCGGTTCGGTCCGATTCGGTTCGGGACTTTTGTCCAGCCCTAGTCTCCAATAGGGCAGGCATTAATATAAAAAAAAATTCTCAAACTGGGACATCATCAAACTGGGCAAAGAGAGCCACTCTTAACAAAATAAGGAATTGAGATTCATCGCTACAGGAGAATCGAAAATGTTACAGAGAAGATTCCAATTATAGTTAGCATTTTTGGCTTGTTGAATTTGACAAGATTACAAAAGAATTTGTGTAAGTTTAATGTTGGGCATGGGGCGTGGAAGATAACCATCGGGTGCAAGGGAAGCTAGAGATTAGTGAATTTAGCAATTCTCTTCATCAATCCTATTATTCAATATACAAACAAGTCCTTCGTGCTTTCTCAAGATTTGATGCAACAGGCTAGCAAATTAGTGAGAAGTTAAAACTACTTCCGAAGACATTCTATAAGGTACAAATCATACATTACAAACTCAAAAGCATGTTTAATCAACTTCCAGCTAAACCATAATGATCCTGCCGAACATTAGATTTAGAAACGGAAAAGAATAATAGCATGTTTTTTTCTATTTCTCATAGAAGGCAAAAAGCATACATGAAAGCTAATCATGTCTATTTTCTGCATATTCACACTAATATCTGAGACCTAGACATCTAGAAAATTAGAATTTTGTCAACACCAACTTTACACTTCATGCATCATCCATAATATGATCGTTATCGTTATCACCTGCGTAATATTCATCATCACGCTGGATTTGCTTGTCTTTCTTGTGTCCTGAGATGACATATAAAATTAAGGAGAAATGGAACATACTTAGCACATGCAGGAAGAATACAATAAACCAGCGAGAAGATAAAAGATGCCTTGACCAAGTGTGGTCGTGTAGCTATACAGCTTTTACTTACTATTCACTCGTTCATCAGGATTCTGCTCATCTTCATCAAAATCGGGAATGTAAAAATCAGGGGGTACCTAATAAAAAAAAATAAAATCAGTGAGTTTCATTTAACACATGAAGTGTTCAATAGAAAAATACATGCAGTGGTAGATATCCTCCATCAACCCATGGACCAATCGTTAGTCTTAGACAAGTCAAAATAATATAAGGTACAAACCACCAATCAGAACTCAACTATTTTTAAGCCCCTTATGATTTGTTCAATAGCATTAATTCTGAATATTATTGTTAATACACAACATGTTTTTCAACACAATTAAATTAAGGAAAAATTGCACAGTTTGGATGGAGGTTGGAGCCTTAGTATCAAGTTCGTCTCTAACCTTAAAAAAAAAAAAAAAAATTAGTCCTCAAACCTTTTCTGTCATTGTTGCAGAAGTGCCTCCATTGATGAAAACTGTCTATTTATCGTTGAAAAGATGATCGTAAACTTTTAAATGAAACGAAAAATAAAATTGAAGAGGACGTTTATTACTTTTCCTTTTATTTCTATTCCCTATTCTTATTTTATTCGTTTCTTATTAAAATTATTGTATTTTATCCATTTCACCCTCGCAATACTTGCACATGCAATTCTAATGGCAAGTTGAATGGAAATTGGGACTATTAGAGCAACACAAGTAAAAGAACAAGGATTTAAGTGCTCCAAATCAAAGGTTAGAGCCCAACTTGCTACAGAGGTTATTGGTTTGAATTTCTGCAACTTTTTCCCTTGTACTAACTAATAAATAGGATATCAACAGAAGAACTCTTTAGCACAAAAAATCATAAATCAAATTCTTTGCAGTAGCTTATTTTGCATGCTATGTAGAACATAAGTTCCTGCATACACGGAAACAATACTAGTTTGGACTTGAATATTTCCTGTGTCTGCTTACCTCTTGCATCTGTACACTAGGGGAATGTTGGATGGAGCGAAGATTTTCATGCACTTGCTGCCTGATTGAGTTAAGATACGATCTGCTATTCAAATTCTCCTGCTTGATCAACAAAATTATTAGACGTGGAAATTAAACTTTTTTTGCTGCCTAACAGAAACTAGTTAAAACACGTTAACAGAACGAACAAATTCAACTAAGTTTGACAGTGTTCAGTCAACAGATAACAGATAACACAAATGGGGCATATTGATATTAGCTGATGTATATTGATATTATAGCAAGTAGCAGCAAATGGGGCATGAGTAGAGAGGGACACAAAAAAAGTTTCACATACCATGGGCCCACTCGGAATTTTTAATGAATAATCAGGAGCAAAATATTTGATGTACTCATTTTCTGGTATCTCTGCAAGACAAAGATATATAATACTTAGGATGTAGGACTACGCTAGCTTCATTCTGCAGTAATGGAAAAGATATAGACGGCTTTTGCTAACTTCTGCTCCTGGATACATTGTGAAAAGGCATGCTTAATAGCAGAATTATTAGAGCATATCTGACTATGCTTATAAAGTATACTTATAAGTAAATTAATAAGGTTTAAACCAAATAATTTTTTATTGGATAAAGTTGAAAAAGGTTACTTTATTTAACAACTAACTTTTCGCATGACTTTTTTTACAACTAAAAAGTTGCTTTTTCTTTTTTGAGCTTAGCCAAACATGCAATAAGCAAATTATACCAAAAAAACATTGTATATGATGTCACCAAAACGAAGAAAAGATCGAAAATCTGAAACGGACAAAAAATGAACAGAAGAAGATATTAATGATGGGGATTAAAGCTAACAAATCATATATATCAGAAAACTGTGAGACAGAGGTGCATCAGCGTACCATCAGGAAGCTCTGCATCTAAAAGAATTCCAGTCTCTACAGTCCAACATCTAGCCACGTTCTCTTTAGTGTATCCCCCACCTCCAGTTACCTGCAAGAAGAAAACACCTTTCAACAGGTCATAACTCGGAACTACATAACTGGGCATTTCTTAATTTATTTTGAATATAAGCTTACCAGCAGGGGCAAATTCAAATTCTTCACCAACCTAACGCAATCTGCATGCCCTGCAGGAAAAACCCAATGATAACATAAGCAAATATTATGAAAAGCAGCCAATTTGGTGATGTAGTTGATGAATGAGAATAGCATATGGTAGAATGAAGAGTGACAGCCAACAAAATGGGAAAGGAACAACAAATGTTACAACTACAAGCAAAATAACACCATTAATGGAAAGGTTGAAGCAGCCCAAACGGTCGCCAGCAAGTGAATCTGCTCCACATTGAAGAACAATTGCCCCCGGTTGATAGGTTTCAACAACCTTCGTAATAACCTGTATAATCACATCACAACCCCTTAAACCATCAAATCTGAACAAGAAACGTGTCAGAACAAGCGCCAAGTGTCAATTCAGGAAAACTTACTAACTTAAAGAGACGGTAGAAACTGGCGTCATCTATTCCATCCTTGAGAGGGACATTTATGGCATAAAATTTGCCTTCTCTTTCTCCTACATCCTTCAAAATTAAATCAACACAAGGATAAAAATCCTTTGTAATCAGATTAAGAATCTAAGATGGACTCTTAGAATAGTTTGAAAGCTTACTCAAATTTTTTTTTTTTTCCAGATTTCAAGGCCTATCACGAATCACCACCCAGTTACATGTAATTGTCTACGTTATATTGGCGTAACACTAATCCAGTGAGTTGAAGAAACACGGGATGAATAGGCTAGTGATTTTCTAGAATCTAAGGAAAACATGAAATAAATAATTATAGGGGAAAATAACGAGTGAATTGCCTAAACAGGCACTGAACTTTACACAATGCGTCCAAGGAGTCACTGAACTTTAAAAATCACCCAAATAATCACTGAACTTTGCAAAATGTTTCCATTAGGTCACTGAACTTTAAAAATCACTCAATTCATTACTGAACTTTGCAAAATGTTTCTCATGGGTCACTAATGCAGTGATCTCCTGGGCAACATTTTGCAAAGTTCAGTGATCTCGTAGAAACATTTTGCAAAGTTCAGTGATGAATTAGGTGATTTTTAAAGTTCAGTGACCTAGTGGAAACGTTTTGCAAAGTTCAGTGATCATTTGGGTGTTCACAGAACTTTAAAAATCACTCAATTCATCACTGAACTTTGCAAAATGTTTCTCATGGGGCTCTAATGCAGTGATCTCCTGGGCAACATTTTGCAAAGTTCAGTGATCTCGTAGAAACATTTTGCAAAATTCAGTGATGAATTAGGTGATTTTTAAAGTTGAGTGACCTAGTGGAAACGTTTTGCAAAGTTCAGTGATCATTTGGGTGATTTTTAAAGTTCAGTGACCATTTGGACGCATTGCGTAAAGTTCAGTGCCTATTTAGGCAATTCACTCGGAAAATAACATTCAAAGATGCCAAAAGTAAATTGGTTCATGGTAGAGACAAAAGCATCCTTTATGACTTGAGAGAATTTTTAAATATAGTACCAGCATTGGAATCTGGCTGCCTGCCCTGAATAATATTCTGGGACCAAAACGAACTCACAAATGATTCTCAAAGCTAGTTTTCTTAACAGCAGACCATTTTAGTTAGAACTCAGAAAAAGGCATTTCATTATTCTGTCAACAAGCTTGGACAAGCACATTAAAGCTGTTTACAGTAATGGAAACAAAATACACATAAAACACACTGTTGAAATGTTAAAGATATCTGCATTCAGTATATATAGGTCTTAGGGTTAGTCACCAGATTTAAAATACAGTAAAAGATAGACATATCGAACAACTGCAAATATCTACAAATCCTTTTCACAACAGATTCTCCTCCCGTGATTCATCAAACCACTCTTTCTGCAAGCACTTCACAAAGAGTCGAAGCAGTTTCTTTTTAAGTGATGGAAGCCAGAATTTGATTCAGGAGAAAGTGCAGGAGCAATTTTTTGCAAGGGTAAACGTGACCTCAAAAGAATTTGATGCTGAAACACTGATGAACTAAGAGCACAGTTACCATATAAATATAAGACTTTCAAGTTATTCAAACTCCGTTAGTGTTCTATATAATGAACCATTCAATCATTGAATGTAATGAACCCTAAGAAACTAATCTCTAAAAATAATGCCACATCTCCACATTTCCAATCAAGAGAAGTGAGAATGACAGTTATGAAAAAGAGAGATGGTAGCAGAAGTACCTTGAGATCACCCGTGCCTGGAAAGAACATATCCCCATACTTGTGGAAACTAACAGTCATCACCCTGCCAGATCGAACCTACCAATTTAATTAATATTGGCGTAAATTCTACTCAATACTAGATTTCTCATAAATTTCCTAAAACATCTTTCAGGAGCAAGTCATGTCTCCATTGGTACACCAATTTCCAAGGAATACAACCATTATAGAGAGACTAAAATGATCCAATACTCGGCACAATTCAATTATCACTAGTTAACCATAAAAGCAAAAAAATTTAGCCTGGCAAAGGTCACCTAAGTGTTCAGGCCAAGTTGAAAGTACTGGTAACAATTAAAGGTTTGAGTTCAACAATATCAATCTAGAACCAGTATGACACTAAACCAATTTCAGGAATGAGATATCTGGGAGCAGATAAGGAATGGGATACCTGCACATATAAAATTCCATTCCAAAACAGACATAAACCGTATTGGTAATAATTGCAAACATAAGGGTAGGACTAGATAAATAAAGTAAATTTCCAAATTAACCGTCTGTCTAGGAAAGTTCTATCACCAGACTGACTTTTGTGTGATCCAGAATCAATAATAAGCCAAGATACTTTACCCTTGCCCGACCAATTTACAAGGCCAGTGTCTTTTAACTCGCTATTTGATTGTTGGCTCAAAAAATCCAGTCTCAGATAGAATTTTAATTCTATCACAGTTTGGATGCCAAAAACATCAAATCAAATGCAACAAAAGACTTGAAAGAAAAACAGACGAGGAGAACTTACGTTTCACAAATTTAAATTTCCTGAGCATTTTAAAAGAGCACCAAAATTAACATTTCGATTCAAGTAAAAAAAAAAAAAAACCATGTTCTTTGACAATAGATCTCTCTGAAATGTCACTTGTATTATCACCACAAAAGATGTAAAAGCCAACTAAAAACACTTAATAAATTTAACGAGTAGACCAACTGCTAAACAGGAAATTAGCTTTGAGAGGGCCGTATGATAGAAGCTATTTATCTGATTATCAAATACTAAGTTAAATTAATGATCAGCATCAAAAGTTAACAGGCTGCATATTATGTTTTTTTAATACCTATCAGTGAAATAGAAGGCTTCTTCCACCCCATCACCATGATGCACATCAATGTCAATGTACAGAACACGAGCATGATGCTTCAAAAGCTCCAAAATGCCCAAAACTAAGTCATTAACGTAACAAAATCCAGATGCTTCACACTTTTTGGCATGGTGCAATCCACCAGCCCAATTTATTGCAATGTCACAAAGCTGGTTGTTCAATCTGCGTGCAGCATCTGTGAGTAAATATTATGTTAAGGTTAGTAAATGTAAGTCAAACTTTCATGACGGAACTGTTAAGATGTGATTTTTACCTATCGTTCCACCAGCATAAATTTGGCAGAACTCGAACAGATTCTCGAAAACAGGACAATCTTCTCCAAGATTATCTAATAAAGAAAGAACGATTAGTAGAAATTTACACTGCTCCAATTATACTAAAACAAAGGTAATGGGAAAACTAAAATCATGTAGAAGATTCATACATTTGTATAGCAAACAAAACTTTGATAAATGCTTTGAGTATCAATTACAAACAAATTATCTGCATGCTACAGTTGCTTGAATTGTTTTCATGATAGGAACATCTTTACTAAATCAACAATCCAAAATCTAAATTTGAAGACTTCTCATAACCTTTAACCAGTTTCTTCTAATGACTTCTAAAACCTTCCTAGAATCTTGTCATCCAATCTATACATAAACCCAAATTGACCAAACGCAATCAAAAAAACCCATGTCAGATGCGTCAAAGTTCATAAATTACATATGGTTTCTAATACAAGCCTTGTAGGGAAACTACATTTCATCAACTAATCTATAGTACTACAGACATTGAAAATCTTTCAATAGTTAGCAAACAAAACTTTGATAAATGCTTTGAGTATCAATTACAAACAAATTATCTGCATGCTACAGTTGCTTGAATTGTTTTCATGATAGGAACATCTTTACTAAATCAACAATCCAAAATCTAAATTTGAAGACTTCTCATAACCTTTAACCAGTTTCTTCTAATGACTTCTAAAACCTTCCTAGAATCTTGTCATCCAATCTATACATAAACCCAAATTGACCAAACGCAATCAAAAAAACCCATGTCAGATGCGTCAAAGTTCATAAATTACATATGGTTTCTAATACAAGCCTTGTAGGGAAACTACATTTCATCAACTAATCTATAGTACTACAGACATTGAAAATCTTTCAATAGTTATCAAAATACTAATAACATTGCTAATAAGGTTCAGTGCTACATCATTGACAGACTCCTACAGAAATAAATCTCATTTTTCAGTAGTCATTCATCCTTCAACCTTCAAAACCCTAATTTCAACTTTATAAATTTCATCGGAAAATAACAAAATTAAATTCCTTCCTAACCTATAACAACAAAATGCCTTTTCACAATCATAAAACAGAACGGATTAACATAAACTTAATTACTCCTTACATTTCACCATCTCATTCGAGAACAAACCCTGCGTGTCGGGCGTTATTCGATTTAGAAACTCCACATAATCCGCAGAATGGAACTGCGCTAGCTCCACTGGGTATGCCTTATGGGGCCTCTAAATTCCACAAAATTATAAAAAATAAAATAAAATCCACAAACAATAAAAAAATACGAATAATTAATCAAAGGAATAAGATTTACGAACATAAATTTCCATCTTGTTGTGTAGCTCGTAAGAGAGAACCAAATGATGAGTCATACATAACCGGTGCGGTTTCATTGGGTGACTCGGCCCGAAGTACACGTTCCCCACATCCCCTGCAATTTGATTTCTCTACAATTATTACAGTTGCTACACATATACTTAGAAACACAAGACACAAAATTGAAGAAGAAATGGAAAGAACAGTAGGGTAGCGAACCGTCATAAAAGTAGGCGATTTTGTCCTTGCTCCGCATTTTAGAGGGGAGGAGGAAGAAAATTGCTGCTCAGAAAAATTTTCCGGTGCTTAGTGTCCCGTTTTATCGCCTACTGCATTTGGAGCTACAATTTTCCAACTAAAATTGCGTTCAGCGACTTTTATTTTGGACTCTGGTTCTGTTCAGTTGTATTCGGAGGTTTATGTCCGAGGCCTGTTTGGTGCGTCTATGGTACCATTGGGGAGGAAACGCGAATCGAGGTTAATTCCACCCATGGTCAATTCAACCTTACAGTACTATGATCAGCACCCAGATTTTATTTTATCAATTATTATTCAATTCACCGTAACCATCCAATTTGATTTTATTTTACTATAACCACTCAATTTCATATAACGTTTTATGATGACCACCTAATTTCATATAATATTTCATTATGACCACTCAATTTCATTTCATCATTTTCACTAATTTTAAAAGGGATAAAACAATAATTTTGTATTATATATAAAAAATAAATTAAAAAAATAAAAATAAAATTTATTTTAAAAAATAATAATTAAAAAACGTTTATTTTAATATAATTTTTTATTTAATT
>CAIGRF010112329.1:13416-56248 GCA_903798235.1 Fraxinus ornus | reverse complement strand
TAATTTGGCCCACTTGCTTGGTACAATTCCTGGTCCTCTCGGTACTCCGTACGAAGGTGGCTCTTTCAAGATCGATATCACTTTGCCTGGTACCATCTATTTTACGCCATAATTTATCTTTGTGGGTTTTAATATTCTATTGGTGGGCTTTCAATGTTATTTGTTTATGATTTTTACGAATAATTAATTATTTTTGGTTCTGGGTTTTAAGCGAATTTTGTTTTCTTTACAGTTACTTTGTGGGGTTCCGTCATAATTCTCATTAGGATTCTTGAATTTTAAGGACATCGATGATAATAAGTCTTCTGTCTATGTTCTAATATGTCCATTGATGTAATTTCAATGTTATTTCGTCTATTCTCTTGTTCAAAGAATTACTTTTTGTAGGTTATGGGTTTTAAAGCCAATTTTTGTCTTCACAGTATACATTGTGGGGGTCCTGTTCCATTTTTATAGGGTTTTTAAATTGTAAGGACAAATCATATTAATAATTAGTGTATGTAATCTGTTATGTTCTACCTGCACCAGTAGATTACTAGGTTTATATTTAGGGGGACGAGTTAAATTTTTTGGTTCTACTTAATGCGGAATTTCTTTTTTCCTCTCCGATCTAGGACTTTTTTCGTATTCAGGTGTTGTACAACATGTTTGGTAAGGTGGATTGGATTGCTTAGACTATAATAATAGAAAAATAAGTTAATTTTTAATTTGTTATGCTGGGAACCAAACATGTATAGTGTGCATACACTTTTTTTTTTTGTTTACTTCTCATTTTCTGTTTGGTTGTTAGCTGGAATTTTAGAGCTATTAATCTAAATTATTGGTAGACTTTGTACTTCAACATTTGTGTTTCTCATTTTCTGTTTGGTATACACTTGGTTTTGTTTACTTCTCATGTTCTGTTTGGTTGTAAGCTGGGATTTTAGAGCTATTAATCTAAATTATTGGTAGACTTTGTACTTCAACATTTTTATTTCATTGGTTTTCATGGAGGCTACACTGCCCAATTCAGTCTTTTTGGTATAAGAAAGATTACATCGCATCTGCAAGAAGATTATATTTTTATGGCCAAATATCTGACAAAGATTGCATGGCATCTGCAGAGGTTGCCACGTGTTCTTCGAGTTATAATTTCTTTGCCCTCTGTTATGTTGTTATTGCCAACATTTCATTTTCTAATCATCACAAAAGGTGCATGATTTCAGAATGTCAACACTTCTTGCCTTGTTCCAATCATTACACGACATGGGTGGAACAAATTTAGTATAAAGTGACCATTACCTCCTCACATGTTTGTTTTGAATTTATCAAAAGGCTCATATAAGGAAATAAAACTAGAATGTCATTGCAATTACACTGCTTAAAAAGTTGGCTTTGCAAAATTCTCCCGTGGAGTATATGTTGAAATGGGTACATTCAAAAAAGAGATTAGTGAGGACTCAATCATGGAACATTTGGGTATTGATTAGGCACGATAGATATAAGGAACTTGTTTGA
Source organism: Fraxinus ornus (assembly GCA_903798235.1). Lineage (NCBI taxonomy): Eukaryota > Viridiplantae > Streptophyta > Magnoliopsida > Lamiales > Oleaceae > Fraxinus > Fraxinus ornus. The sequence continues at coordinate 54,751 of CAIGRF010112329.1, read as the reverse complement.
GGAAGAGAATTTGAGGGCCACTTGTATCAAGATTCGTGAAGGCAAAAGTGTCTACGAAAATTGGGGAGATTTTAGGAGGAGATGCTTTGTTTTTCACTCATCCTTGTTCTTATGTTTTTTCCGTTCTTAATACCTCTAACAGAGAGTGTTAAGATAAAATGCGGAGAGCAATTAGCCAAAATGTTGCTTATATTGCCTTCTAATTTGAGAGGTGATAATTTTTATCCTCCTCGCGTTGAAAGTAAGACACCTGCATTTGCTGCACCCTATTTTTTTTGTATACTATATGCAATTGATAAATTGTAATCCTTTATTTTCTTCATTTTGATCTTTCAAAGGGATTTTAAATGGTTCGATTTGGTTTACATTTTTGAGATTAATACCATCTATTCGTTACACTGAATGTAAGCTTTTATATATTCCTATTTATTCAGTCCTTAATTGCGCTTTCTTTTCAGATGGTTACCCTTTTGAACCTCCCAAGATGCATTTTGCCACTAAAGTATGGTATGAAAAGCATGCCATTCTGTACTTTCTCTTCTTTTATTGCTGATGATTTACGTAGTAGTAAGATGAATTGATTAATGTTGTGCATGTGATCTGTCTTTTATTGCTAAGAGGCTCTTGTGGTTGGTGAATGGAAATAAAGACTAAACTTTGACGAACCATTAACTTGTCTGATCAGCAAATTTTATGATGCTTATGATTCTTTTTTTCAGATAATATAATAATAAAAAAAGCAACAGAAAATTCAATGTGCATAAGATACAGCTTTGTTGACTTTGTCTATGTCTGCACATGATGTTCTTTTGGTTAAAGATTCATGGATAAATGAGTAAAACCATTTGTTGCACATATATTAGAAGCTAAAGTCTTAGTTTCATACTTCAAGTTGAACTTCGATAAACAAATATGAAATATAAATTGTTCTGCTGGTCCAATGCTTAGGAAAATGTACTTAGAACATGTTTTTTCTCTCCTCATTGCTTGATAGCAGTGTTCTAAAAAGACTCCTAGGTGTGAGGCACAGTTGACCGCTTAATGCACCCCTTGGTACGCTTTATTAAATTTTTTTTTAAAGCCTTTTATTTAATTAAGTTTCAAGTTTTCCTTTGAAAATTGTATATAACTAACTAATTGTATAAATTATTAAGTAAATATAGTATTTTATAATTTTTAGATGTTTGGTATGTATTATTTTAACTATTTTATGATTTTTAGAATGATTAAAAATTTAAAATAATATTAAAAATAAGAAAACACTTTTTTATGCCTAGGGGTCTTGTTTATTAAGCTTGTAAAGCTTGAAACTTGGCGTCCATATCTATACACGCTTTACGCTTTTTAGAACACTGCTCGATAGTACTAGAAGTTTTTGTAAGTAGGCTCCCATTAATCATTTACACTTGTATGTTTATTTCATACCAAAGGCATCCTAACATAAGCAGTCAAAGTGGAGCAATATGCCTGGATATCCTGAAAGACCAGTGGAGCCCAGCACTCACTTTGAAGACAGCTCTCCTTTCTTTACAAGCATTACTCTCTGCTCCAGAACCTGATGACCCCCAAGATGCTGTTGTAGCACAACAGGTCCTGCTCATGTCGACCTTGTCCTTGCTTTTCCCTTGTACTTTTAGATATTCTTGCTCCCAGCAAGAATTTATCAAATTTCTGAGCTTGCTCCGTGGTTTATGTGCTTTTTTTCACTCTCCCTTCTCAGTTGCTGATTAGTCCTCTTCTTCTTCTTCTTTTTTTTTTCCACATTCCAGTATCTTAGAGACTACCCAACATTTACGGGCACAGCTCGTTATTGGACTGAAGCATTTGCCATGACCTCGTCTCTTGGTGTTGAGGAGAAGGTTGGAGGAATTTTGACCTTTTTTTTGTTTGGATTACATGTTTCCTCGTGTCCCTCACTTCCTTTTCTTTATTCCCAATTGTGTTCCTGAATGCGAGGCACTTCAACAAAATAAGAATCTGGAAAGAAAATGATGGTTGAAAAAATTGTCTACTTTTTCAAGATGATGAGATCTAGTGACTACATTTTGTAATATGCAAAAACATTTTTGGTCACACATGATCCAATTACGAAATTTATTTTAACAGGTACAAAAGCTCATGGAGATGGGCTTCCCTGAAGCTTTAGTTAGGAGTACTCTAGCGAGTGTTGACAGCGATGAAAACATGGCTCTTGAAAAGCTTTGCTCTGGCTAGCATGAGATTATTGTGGCTGGCGAAGGGTAAATGGTATACAAAAGCAGATCATAAACAATACATTCTTCAATCAATACTCTGGTGTTTATCTTGATATTCTTTTAGTTTTCTATCGCTTGTTGCGTGCTCTTCTCACCCTGGGGAATATCACTTTGTTTCATTCATTTATCACCAGTGCTGCTAACTCTAATGAAAATCAACAAAATTTCTTCTGAGGTACTTTGAAAGATCAATGGTATACGTTATGATTCAGTCGTATAATGTTGTTAGGATGCTCTTAAGGTATACCCCCACCCCACTCGTCACCCCTGGCTCCAGTGTTACTTGGGTTGGTGTGAACTATGAGGGGGAAGGGCCATGATGGTTATCTGATTTTGACTGTTGGACACTGAAATTTGTGTGGTTTTTAGTGGGGAGAGCTTATTTCGTTCATCTTGAAATTGGTTTCTTGAATGGATTTGGGGAGTTGACATCTGTTGTCTTCATTTTGCTGTTACTTTTGATCTTTCCTCTAAATTTCCGACATGTCTAAAGTTTCCACTACAGTGATCATGATTTTTGTATTGGCATCTTCTCATCTGCTAAGAGAGATGGACCATGAAGGCGTAAAAAATTTGGTAATGATATTTATCATCATGATGGTGGAATATCGGTGATGTGATTACTTATTATTCCTTACATTTCTCTCTCTCCCATCTCTCACAGAAAGATTGAACGGTCAAATTTCATTATTTCATATAGACTGTCACATCACTGATGTTTTATCATCATAATGATAAATAACATTATTCAAGGGAACAACAAAATGGGGGCAACGTATCGGATCTCGGTTTTTGGTATTTTTATTGTATGTTTAGTACACTGGTAAAAAAAAAGTAATGCTCAAGTCTTGTACTGCGTGGAAGATATCATGACTTGATGTTTAGCTCTACTGATGCTAGAAAACTAGGTGATAACATATAATAGATTTAATCAAATGGACCATATTTCCTTGCATCAATTTTTGCTGCTGTTAAACACTGTTCATCTTGCTAGATAATAGCCTGTCAATGTGTACGGCTGACATAAATTTTGTGCTCTTTTGCCCATTATGTGTGTTTGGGTTTCATTGTAAGTTGCTTGGCCTGAGGTTAAATCCCGAGTCAAACCAGGGGCGCCAAATGTTTGACCTGGAATATAATCCCTAGCTAAGGAGCTCGGCTCTCATTGTAATGAGAAGACTAAAATGTGTGTGAATAGTAGCTGTGAATGTGTAATTAAAACTAAAGTATACTTGTAATGTTTTACAAACATTCGTTGCTTACAAAATCATTTATTTAACCTTAGAAAACAAACATATGAGAATGCCTTATCACTGCAAAAAATTAACATTTATATATGATTTGTACAACGAACTATGAACGTAAAAAGTGTTTAAATATGGAAAAGGAAAAAAAAAAGAACTAATTGGGAAACAAAGTCTAAATCATTTAGGAAAAAAGTTTCATTAATTAATTAAAACAACTTTAAATAAACAAAAAGAAAAAAAACACTTAACGAAAAGCATGATTTCAAATCAAAGATGCAACTCTAAATCAACCAATTTCTTCAAATTTAAACTCCATACAGATGCAATTGAATATTAGAACGCATACTGATGAAAAGGGAAGGGGATATATACTTGTTGATCTGAGCAATGGCGCGACCTTCTTCCTGAATTATTTTGGTGGGTTTATGAGAGAAAGGGAGGTAACGTTTCCCGGTTTCCGTGGGTTGTGGATGAGAGAGAGAGAGAGGGTGACGTGAGTGAGTAGGTGAGAAAAGGATAGGAAGTTAATTCCCAGTGAGATAAAATCCTACATACACCAAAGAAAAAAAATTCTTGATTTTGGACTAAAAGTAGAAAAATATTTTTCATAGAAAAAATTGCAATCAAACAGCATAAAAGTAATAATTTAATTGAAAAAAGAAAACATATTTCCATGAAAATATTAAGGGCTTGTTCAGTCGTACTTAAAATTCAATTAAAATTGAAAATATAGTTGTTATTAGGTCATACTTGTCTAATAAAAGTCAACAATAACGGCTAGTTTTTCAATTTTAATCTCTACTGAACACACCCTAACAATCAAACGCATGTTTTCTTTTTCAACAACCTATAAAAACCCTAGCTTGCTTGTATATACAAACACTAATGAAAATCCTAATTTCGTTATCGTGTGGCTTTCAAGTCTCACCAAGTGCTCAAAAAAGCACACCATAGTATCGTCTAATCATGCTTTACGTTTTTTATGACTAGACGAGCTCGTTTAGACTCATAAAGTACTATTGAAAATTTTATAGTTGTGCTATATTTGGTTTTACTTGAATAATTTATGTGAACAATACATATCTAAGGTAATTACAAAATACAATTTCAAAATTAAGAAATTTATTTTAAAGTCTCAGAAATCATGCCATAGTTCAATTTTTATTAATTAAATAAATAATTAAACATACTTTATTAATAAAATAGATAATTAAATATATTAAAGTCACAATATTATGCAATTTATGATCATAATTACATATTAATCACAATCAAAATAACAAATTTTATAGTTACAACTTATTTATTGATTATAAATTATCAAATTAAGTGGTCACACATTATTTTTCGATTACACATCACAAACTTTTTAAGGTCACGATTTATTTATCAATTACAAATTATTAAATTAATAGGTGATATATTATTTTTGAATCAATAACCATAAATTTTATAGATCACAACTTGTTTTACGATTATAATTTATCAAATTAATTGATCACAATTTATTTTTCGATCATAATTTAACAAAATTGTAAATCACATTTATAAATTTAGTCATGGTCTTAACATTTTTTAGATCACTTATTATTTATTAGTCACATATTATCTATTTTATCGATCACATATTATTTATTGGTTATAAATTAATTATTTTATTGATCATAATTACTCAAATAATTGATCACAAAACTCTTCACCACTCCACCAAGGACACCAACCAAATGCCGCGCGATCTTACAACCATTACCATTATCACCACTCCACCTGCACCATTGGCACCACCACCGCACCAGCACCACCACCACCTACAACCACCATTTGCAAATAATAAAGTAGGCGAGGAAGACAATTAATTGAGAAAGGAGAGAAAAGGTCATGGTCAAGTTGGGCGATCGCTAGTTGGATTACAGTTATCGTTATCGTATGCATGAGCGACATTGGTATTGAAGAGTTGGGAGGACAGTACTATCACACGAACCGTCGTTACCGGATGGGAGAAGATCGACCAGAATTTCATGTCGCCACCACCACTTCACCACCAACGCTCATTTCCATGTAGATAATTGTGTCGTGAGCAGTGACGATGAATGTTGTTGCACACCCGACGATGTTTGATTTGTCGGCCATCAATTCCGTNATAAAAACCCTAGCTTGCTTGTATATACAAACACTAATGAAAATCCTAATTTCGTTATCGTGTGGCTTTCAAGTCTCACCAAGTGCTCAAAAAAGCACACCATAGTATCGTCTAATCATGCTTTACGTTTTTTATGACTAGACGAGCTCGTTTAGACTCATAAAGTACTATTGAAAATTTTATAGTTGTGCTATATTTGGTTTTACTTGAATAATTTATGTGAACAATACATATCTAAGGTAATTACAAAATACAATTTCAAAATTAAGAAATTTATTTTAAAGTCTCAGAAATCATGCCATAGTTCAATTTTTATTAATTAAATAAATAATTAAACATACTTTATTAATAAAATAGATAATTAAATATATTAAAGTCACAATATTATGCAATTTATGATCATAATTACATATTAATCACAATCAAAATAACAAATTTTATAGTTACAACTTATTTATTGATTATAAATTATCAAATTAAGTGGTCACACATTATTTTTCGATTACACATCACAAACTTTTTAAGGTCACGATTTATTTATCAATTACAAATTATTAAATTAATAGGTGATATATTATTTTTGAATCAATAACCATAAATTTTATAGATCACAACTTGTTTTACGATTATAATTTATCAAATTAATTGATCACAATTTATTTTTCGATCATAATTTAACAAAATTGTAAATCACATTTATAAATTTAGTCATGGTCTTAACATTTTTTAGATCACTTATTATTTATTAGTCACATATTATCTATTTTATCGATCACATATTATTTATTGGTTATAAATTAATTATTTTATTGATCATAATTACTCAAATAATTGATCACAAAACTCTTCACCACTCCACCAAGGACACCAACCAAATGCCGCGCGATCTTACAACCATTACCATTATCACCACTCCACCTGCACCATTGGCACCACCACCGCACCAGCACCACCACCACCTACAACCACCATTTGCAAATAATAAAGTAGGCGAGGAAGACAATTAATTGAGAAAGGAGAGAAAAGGTCATGGTCAAGTTGGGCGATCGCTAGTTGGATTACAGTTATCGTTATCGTATGCATGAGCGACATTGGTATTGAAGAGTTGGGAGGACAGTACTATCACACGAACCGTCGTTACCGGATGGGAGAAGATCGACCAGAATTTCATGTCGCCACCACCACTTCACCACCAACGCTCATTTCCATGTAGATAATTGTGTCGTGAGCAGTGACGATGAATGTTGTTGCACACCCGACGATGTTTGATTTGTCGGCCATCAATTCCGTCGAATTGCGCACGACAATGTGTTTGGACTTTGAAGTTGAAATTCATGTGTGGATGTAATTTTCACATAATTTATTACTTTTACACTCGAACTTACTTTCACCCTGTTTGATTCCCATTTATTTATTTGGAAAATGTGTCTTGGATTTGTGATTTTTTTGGAGAAAGTGAAGTTAAAAAAATACGTAAAAAATTTGGGTTTACATATAAAATTATTATATAGAAAAATGTGTGATCGAAAATCAATTTAAAAAAAAAAAGAATTCTGAAAAAAAAGGCTCAGTTACTGTTTGTGTAAAGTAAATTTGCAAGATCGAGATCATTTTTTTTTTGACGTAGGAACCCGCAGCCGCTACATGTGACTGCGCATTGTGTAAACCTCGCTCCATGTGCGGTAGTCCGCAAACTACACATGAGATATGAATCGCACTAGGCAAGTCCGGTGCAATGAGCTCGATCTAGAAAGTGTTGGCAGGGGATTCAAACTCGTGACTTTCGATCTCCGCATTCACCTGCTACCATACAGGAGGGAGCCACGTGGACTAACTCTGTTGGGTTCTTTCTCACAATAAAGTTACAGTTTCAATTTTTAAAAATACTATGTGATAATGAAAAGTTTAGAATATTGACCTTTTTCCTTTGATGGCTTGTAGTAATAATTAAAGTTTCACTCAGTGGAAGAAAATTGAAAATAGAAGCCTTTTTGAGGACAGAAAGATGACTTTTTGAAAGTTTAAATCGTACAAAAAATTTCTACAAACATCATTTGGTATGGTCGGCTAATAAACTTTAGCCTCTCTTCGAGTCTGTTTGACATGTCTTTCGATTTTTTTTTACTTCTTTTATAAGTGTTTCTTGTGAAAGTTGTCCTAATTTTTGTTTTTAAAATTAGTTTCTAACTGAACTTCCTGTTTTAAAAGTAATTTCAGAATAAGTCACATTTGATCATTTTAGCTTTTTTAAAAGTCATGCCAAACAAGTCATTCGTATTTCTTTTTTGCTAAAAAGTTAAAATACTAATTTTAACTATACAACTATCCACTTTTTTTCCCACTAATTTCTTGAAAAGTAAAAATTTAACCAAAGATAATGAAACTAATAAGTAATATTCTTATCTTTAAATATTTAGATAGTGTACATTTGTCTTATTTTAAAATAAAATAAGTTACTTTTTTTAACGAAATAACTATTGTCTTATTGTCAAAAAATAAGTAAGGAGATCGTTTCTCCTATCATTGTTTTTGACAAATAATCACGAACCTTAATAAAAATTAATATAATGATTTAAATGGACGTAATAAAATCTTTTAATTCCCTATACCCACGTCCAAACATATCAAATTCAATTTAATGGTCCTCGAATCTCCTATCATCCCTTTCTTCCCCTCAACCCCGAAAACGATCTACTACGGTCTACGTACTTGTTTGACTTTGATTATTAGAAATTCCCTTCAATTTCGATTCTTTGAAAATCTCCCATTGAATTGAATTTGGCGTGCTTGGACATAAGGGTTTTAAAAGGCTTTATTAAAATCCATTTAGACCATTAAATTAAATTAGATTAAGAACCGTGATTATTTGTCAAAAACGTTAATAGGAGGTACGCTCCACAATAACTTATATCTAAAGTAAAGTCTGTTTGGTAGAGCTCAAAAGTCGATTAAAATTGAAAATATAGCCGTTATTCGGTTTCACTTGTCTAATAAAAATCAACAATAATGACTAATTTTTCAATTTTAATCCGATTTTAATCTCTACCAAACACACTCCTAATTTGTTGATTAAAAAATGTTAAATTTAAATTAAGTTTTTTAAACATACCCGTTAATAAGTTATATATGTACAAATAACGAATCTTGTGCATACAGAGGAGAAACAATTATAAAATAAAAAATAAATTAAAATATGTTCATTGTACTAAGTTCAACACTCCATAGCAAACGTATTCTACCGAACATAATATTTTTTTACTTCCAAAATAGTGAACATGGGATCCCCTTTAATTTCCTCTTTCCCACGGTTTTGTCCATCTAATCTATAATCTATTATCATCAATTATGTGGATAAGTGGATTGCATATTTTTTTTAATTTTTGTGACCAATAAAAATCAAATGGTCCCACTCAATTCCATTATGGGAGTTGGCAATCAAACCACATGATTTGATTTGATTTGATTATTTAGTAGAAAGTGAAATAAAATATATAAAAAAAACCCGAGTCAATTTAATTGAAAAAAATGTAACCCCTATAGTCATTTATTTTTTTCTATTCAAATGTGTAAGTTTCACATATATACATTAATTCGGTCGAATTTGTGGACTTCTTTTCCCACTTTGATTCGTCTATTGGTTGATTTCAGATAAGAAGTCCTCGGAAAAAGCAAATTTTCTACGCTTCAAAACATGCTATTTTGACTCGAGTTTTATGGGCTGTATTATTGTTTCTATCATACTTTACTTAGATCGAGCATTGAAAATTTCAATGTAAACATTAGTTAGTCAATTTTCTTGTCACGATATATTGAATAAGTGATAGCGATTTGATGGTTTGTATCATCTTGTGTGTGGTACAAGTGAGTCTAGAATTAGAAAAGTTTGACGACTCGTATTATTTATTTTATAAATCTTGTCAAATGTTTTTGGTGCTAAAATGGTTTATTTATAAACAAATCATATGATATAATTCAAGATCTTCTTATATAAGAAACTTCTTGTTTTTGTAATTTATAAGATGACATCGGTATATTATACATGAAAAATTATATCCCTTTGTTGATTGAACGTAGATAATATAACTTTCTCAACGTTCTCTCTTTAATTTAGAGCATTAAATATTTGTTGAAAAATATAATATCGAAATAAATAACATGCTTACTAGACTATTTCTTTGTGTCCTCTCGTGGTCCACCATATTGAAAATGAGGGAGATGATATCGAAAACCTCTTGTGCAGGTTCAAGATGAAAATGACTCCATCCTTCTGTAGTTGAATTGAACAATTGGTCCTTAAAAGCAATCAATATGGCCATGTTAGAGCGTTCTTGAATGTTTCTAAAGTGGGACATTTTGATAGAGTTGCTAAACTTCATCTCGATGAAGACCACTCGTAACACAACGGACTTTTTTCCAATCAAACAATCTTGCCTTGACTCGAGCCAATTGGATTTCACTTGATTGATCGGGGTGAAGTTTGTCACTATTCGATATCTTGGTCTACCTTTTACAACAATTACACGGTTTGAACTAAATCTAGTTGTTGACCCCAAAAAATGAACTCAACAGATGCCGGGCCCACTCCTGCCACATCAAGTACGGATCCGGCGCGTTTCTACCGGAATGAAATTGGTAGTTCGACTGGAATAAACGCAGGAGACACTTTCCGACATGAGACAATAATGTTCAGGTCCCGGCGATATTAGAACGGTGATATTCGCGCTATCAACGAATATCTCATCACGAACCCCTTTTTCTCTCACAGGATATGTGTAAGAAAAGATTTTAAGTAGCAACTGATAACAAGTTGGTGTTCGAATTTTTATTTCTTTCTATTGTGTTTACATCATGTATCAAGAAATTCTTCTCCCCCAAAAGCCCCAGCCAAAACCAAAAGAAAAGGTCCTTTACAATGTGCAAAGAAGTATCATTTTTACTAATCTAGTTGACGTGGTAACCGTTGGATTCAACTCACGTCCACGTGGCTATATCTCTTAGGCTCACCCTTCACGTCACCGTCCACTCGTTACAATTAATGTTTGACAAAGGGTCAGCCGCCCTACCTAATGTAGCCTGACACACTAACAGAGATTTATTACACGTCTCGTCAATCACTCCTAAAAGAACTCCAGATTTGGAACGGCGGGCGGCATAGGATTCTGTTTGATCAGGGCCGATTTTTGTTGAAGAGCTTATGGTGGTAGAGGGCCTTGGATGCTTCTATCCAGCCTCTGCGTAAGTTGGTAGCTTTGGTGTTTCGTTTATAAGGAGCCTCTGATCTTGTCTACGTGTGCTTTTCGTGGACTTCCAGGATCAAGATTGGAGGCACGTCAGTCCATCTTAGCTTTGGTTCTTGAGAGATCCTCGGAATGAAGGGACGCCAGTCCATCTTGGCTCCGATTTTGTGGCTGCCTACGTGGACATACTGTTTACGTGGCAGCCCACGTGGAGTACCGATCTGGAGCTTCTAATTTTGGGGGGTAACAGTAACACTAGTAAACGTGAATGGAAATCTACTTAATTTTTTTTTTCCACTTTAAAAAGCTTTTATATATTTACCAAGCATATAAATTAATTGATTATACTCACAAAATAAATTAATGAAATAATGATGCCCCCAACCAGGATGCATCAATTGGCATGATTTGATACTAATGCATTACCAATATACTGTATTAATGAACTTATTATTTTATTTAGATTCTAGACTTCTATGTTAATGATGCACCCAACAAGGATGCATCAATTGCTTAGTACTTTGATCAAGTGTAAAAGTAAGCTAAAGTTTGCAAAGAGCAATTGGTTTCTTTTGATATACTAATTCCTTGTTTGATCCCAATTTTTTAAAATTAATTTTTCTTCAAACTCATTTTCAATTGCACACTTCCCCTATAAAATAATCTTGCACGTATATCTATAACTTTTTCCTACTTTTGAATATCTCATTTTCCAAAAAAATCATTATTTACAAAATATATTCTGAAAAAATTTCTACCAAACATGAGTTAAAATTCTAGACTACTATGTTTTAACGCATACTGAACTTTTTTTCGGGATTATTTTCATCATACATGCATTCAAGAAAATTATCAAAAGTATCATTAGACACGGTAGAAGACACTTGACACGAATCACAGTAATATTAATGTTAAGCTTTGATTAACATTCTTTACTACAGTGTTGCTACCAACTCAACTCCAATCGAACAATCTCGTCTCAATAATCGACATCGTTATCAATCTCTCCTATTTCCCTACACTAGGATTCAAACGGGATCTTCCGTAGATTGCAATGTTCAAAACTACACCAATATATAATATATTCATGCTTTGTCACATTTATGCACTTATTTTTGTGTCTGATATAATAAATGCAAAATATGCCATTTTTAATAGGTTTGGCGAAGTAGGTATGTAAGGTGTAAGCATTTCCTTTTCTCTCTCCATATTTGCATTTAAATTTATTTACCCTGAACAGAATTTAATACCAATAAATAGTAAATACAATGTAAAATTGAAAAAAAAAAAAATTATTTCAATTGAAAAACTACAAATTTATAATAATTAATCAGTACGACAATTTGTTTACTATGTTTTTCCATCTATATCCTTTATCCCTTATCTAGGTAGTTGGTATCTATTATACCAAGATGTATTAAATAATGGTATATGCGGAAATGAAAAATTTAATACATGTTTAAAATGGAAACATGACTATTTTTTTGGGACGGACAAAAATAGTATACGGACTATCTTTTTGGGACGGAGGGAGTAGTTATTTTTAAATAGTGACAAAGACTCTAAAATGTAGCGTTATACTTATGTCAGCGCAATCAATGAAAATCGTCCAAATTTCTGTTAAATTCCTCGTAATTAGCTTTTATGTTACGGATAGTTCGATGATGTTTGGACTTTATGATTATTTATGAACCATAGTATAATTAATACGTAATTGAATTTGAATTTTTTGTGAACCGTTATACACGCATATAGGGGCTGTTTGGCATGCCTTTTATAAAAAAGTAAAAAATTGATTCCGAGACTTAAAAGCTATTTTGAGCCTACTTAGATAATTTTTTGGAAATAATTTATCTAGCTAATTTTTTTTTAGAAGTAAACTTAAGATAGAAAATAATTCTTCTACAAGAACAAAAGAAAAAAATAAAAATAAAAAACACTTCCAAACGGATCCTAAGTAAAGCTCGTTTGGTGAAGAAAAACATTTCAGTTTTTGATGCCAGAAAGTAATAAACCTTTTTAATGGATTAATCAACTGATTGCTGTCGAAAATTCCAAAATTCCAACGAAAAGAAAAGGACACAACTTTTCTTCTCTCTGTGTTGACGCAAATATTTGTATTCACTTTCTTGCATTCAAAATACACAGACACAGAGCAATAAATGCAGTCTGTCACAGACTACGATAATAGCAGTGTTCTTTTGTGTGGTTATTAGTAAATTTTTCAGCTTAAGTTAAATGATTTCTTCTGTATAATTGTTTATTCTCAATTGAATCAAAACATACACAAAAGGGGAGGGAGGAATAAATGCAAAGCTGTTTTGTTTATCTAACTTCTCTTCCGATTGAGTTTATTTAATTTTTTTAATAATATAATCTCAAATTTGATTTCTTGAAACTGATAAATTTGTTGAAATAAGATGACGGGCAGCTGAAATTTGAGTTTAGTTTATTGAAATTTTTGATTTTTTGCAATGGGCTGTGTTCTTGGAAAAAGAGATGCCAAGGGAAAAGAAGCTCGACGAAGGGAAGGAAATGGGCAGGCTTCAGAACCCGACCTCACGAGGGTTCAGAACGATTGTGAAAGAGAGAAGAAGATCGGAGAGATTCCGACGGGAGATGATGGACTTCTTAGACATACGGCTTCTNATGAGGGACTTCTTAGACATACGGCTTCTGCGCCGGAGTTCCGACTCCGAACTGGCGGCACCACCACCCGGGAAGGGTGGCCTTCGTGGCTAGTGGACGTCGCCGGCGACGCCATCAAGAACTGGAGCCCACGTCGTGCCAACACTTTTGAGAAACTCGATAAGGTGCCTAGATACATATTTTTGCAGTTCAACAGTAGTTTTAGAAAAAAAGTACAACTTCTGAATAGCAAGGTACAACATCCGATAGCATGCATTACATATGTAATGTGTTTGGAGTGACTGCATTAGGGTCACTGGCTGTTGTGAAATGTGAACAAATAATGATTTTCTGGTATAAAAAAGAACTTCTGTTGCAAGAGCGCTTTAAAGCTGCTTTTTTTTTTTTTTTTTTTTCTTTCTCGCTGAAAGTAAGAAAAGATTTGTTTTTAGAAAAGGAAATTTTGTTTGTAAAGAAAGTAAGTTTGATTTACTTTTGAGCTCAGCCAAATGTGCTCCAACACTTTGTGGTGCTTGCTTGCCCTGAGAAATGAAATATCAGATTGCTATAAAAAAAAATCACTTTTGCTTTGAATTTGTGGATTTTTGGTTTGCCTATCTTTAGAGGTACGATGCACAAGAAAATACTTTAAAGCTCGTATATCATTGAACTATTGTAAATTTGTAGTCATGATGTTGTTTTCTTGATTAGATTGGGCAAGGAACATATAGCAATGTGTATAAAGCTCGCGACTTGATAACCGGGAAGGTTGTTGCGTTGAAGAAAGTAAGGTTTGATAACTTAGAGCCAGAAACCGTTGCGTTTGTTGCAAGAGAAATACTCATTTTGAGTAGGCTGAATCATCCCAATGTAATTAAGCTCGAAGGGCTGGTTATTTCGAGAATGTCTAGCAGTCTTTACCTTGTTTTTGAGTATATGGAGCATGATCTTGCTGGCCTCACTGCCGTCCAAGGTGTCAAGTTCACAGAACCCCAGGTAGAGAATTTAGGTAGCAAGAATATGAACATTTTTTTTTAAAAAAAAAATCTCTTATGATTTCATTTGATGGGTTTAATTGGTTTGCAGTCTATTAAATTGGTTGGTTAGATTCAAATACTTTCACTATTGCTGTTGTTAGTGTTTCAGGACGTGTAATTGCTTTGTAGTGTTTGATGAGAAAGCAGAACATGTTAGAATTATTGTTCAAAAATCAAGAGAAGAAACCATGGATGAATGAATTGGAAAGAGGAAGAAAACCACATTTGGCGCCAGGTCGCACAGGCCATTGTGGCTTGCGGTCGCATGGCGGCCATCAGGGGAGAAAGGGGAGACCCATGCTATAACTATGCAGTCGTCTATGCGGTCGCATAGTGTAAAAATCCGACCGTTAAGTTGGATTTTTTTCGAATTTTTTGCTGGTTTTCTTGTGAAGCAATGCACCTTTTCCATAAGAGTTGATACCATTTCGTGTAGGAATGATTGATGACTATATAAACATGTTAGTTATCATTCCAAAATACAATTGAAAATCATTCCATTGTTCATCCAAATTATTGAAGGAATTCCATTCTCTTACATAATCAAATTCCAATACTTTCACTTGTTCGACTTGAAGAATCATTTAGCTTTTGGTGTTTCTTCATTTAGGCTTGATAATCCTACAAACTATTTGCCATTTTCAATCCTTAAAAGCATAATGGTGGAGACAAATATCGTTTGTGGACAACGATTTCATTTCGCGATCGAGTCTTGTTTCGATATTATTTTTCATCTTCATCTTCTTATTCTTTTGGTTACCATTGCTGTACTCCACATTTTTTACCAACAAAGACTTGTTTAACTTCTGTAGTCAAAAGCATTCTCTCAAGAAAGTTCTAATGCTTGCAGATCAGANTATGAACATTTTTTTTTAAAAAAAAAATCTCTTATGATTTCATTTGATGGGTTTAATTGGTTTGCAGTCTATTAAATTGGTTGGTTAGATTCAAATACTTTCACTATTGCTGTTGTTAGTGTTTCAGGACGTGTAATTGCTTTGTAGTGTTTGATGAGAAAGCAGAACATGTTAGAATTATTGTTCAAAAATCAAGAGAAGAAACCATGGATGAATGAATTGGAAAGAGGAAGAAAACCACATTTGGCGCCAGGTCGCACAGGCCATTGTGGCTTGCGGTCGCATGGCGGCCATCAGGGGAGAAAGGGGAGACCCATGCTATAACTATGCAGTCGTCTATGCGGTCGCATAGTGTAAAAATCCGACCGTTAAGTTGGATTTTTTTCGAATTTTTTGCTGGTTTTCTTGTGAAGCAATGCACCTTTTCCATAAGAGTTGATACCATTTCGTGTAGGAATGATTGATGACTATATAAACATGTTAGTTATCATTCCAAAATACAATTGAAAATCATTCCATTGTTCATCCAAATTATTGAAGGAATTCCATTCTCTTACATAATCAAATTCCAATACTTTCACTTGTTCGACTTGAAGAATCATTTAGCTTTTGGTGTTTCTTCATTTAGGCTTGATAATCCTACAAACTATTTGCCATTTTCAATCCTTAAAAGCATAATGGTGGAGACAAATATCGTTTGTGGACAACGATTTCATTTCGCGATCGAGTCTTGTTTCGATATTATTTTTCATCTTCATCTTCTTATTCTTTTGGTTTCCATTGCTGTACTCCACATATTTGACCAACAGAACATGTACTTCATTAGTAACAAGAAGAATAATATTTTCCTTTTCGTTTTGATGATTGATGGAAGGTTTAACAAGCTATCAAATGACGTTGTAATGGTTTGCAAGTTTGAGAACGAATTTTATGCTTAGACTTTCCGCAATACGTCAACTTAGGATTGTCTGGAGCTAAATGTCGTGCACTGTCCAAGAAATTGTGCGAACTTGTATTAACAAATACTAGGAAATTATCATTTGTTCATATAAATATTATTGGTCTTTGTATCGAAAGATAGATGTTTATATAGAATCTAAGCTTTAAGAAAGAGTCTGTTGGAGCTTCGTTCCTTTCACACTCAAATTATAAATCCTAACCACTACAAGAAAACAGACTTACAGAGTGATGCAGTGAGGTGAAACTATACAGTATAGAAGTCAAAGGTCAGCCTGTAAAGCACTATAAAGAATGAATTTTCCATCAGGAGTGGAGATTTCTCTTTCTTCACTATAACATTATATTTCGCAATTTATTGTCAGCATAAATCTCGACCTTAACATCTTTATTAGATTTTTGAGAAAATTTGATAAAAAATTACTAGTGTTAGCAGTTTTGTTTATTAGCCATGTTATGAATATTTGAGTGGCTTATCATGATTATATTTCCTGTTGCAGGTCAAATCTTTTATGAAACAATTGCTGTCTGGGCTTGAGCATTGCCACGACAATGGTGTTCTACATCGTGATATCAAATGCTCTAATTTGTTAATTGACGATGATGGAACCTTAAAAATAGCCGATTTTGGGTTAGCTTCTTTTTATGATCCTGAACGCAAGAAACCCATGACCAGTCGTGTTATCACTCTCTGGTACCGTCCTCCAGAACTTTTATTAGGGGCCACTTATTATGGGACTGGTGTTGATTTGTGGAGTGCGGGCTGCATTTTGGCAGAGTTGTTTGCTGGGAAACCAATAATGCGAGGACGGACAGAGGTATTCTCTTTCAGATTTGCTTTGTACAAGGGAAATTTCTAATTTTGTGGACTTTAGCTTCTGGCAGCTGAAAATCATTCTATTTAGTCATTATTGTCATGGATATTTGACAAAGTTCAAAATCTTTATTCTTGATTTCTTTGCTAATTAGGTTGAGCAACTTCACAAGATCTTTAAATTATGTGGTTCTCCATCAGAGGAATATTGGAAGAAATCCAGATTGCCAAATGCAACTCTTTATAAACCTCAGCAACCTTACAAGTGTTGCATAGCAGAGACATTTAAGGATTTTCCACCATCAGCTCTCGCTTTGGTAGAAACTCTTCTTGCAATTGACCCTGACGCTCGAGGCTCTGCCACTGCAGCATTAAATAGTGAAGTGAGTAGTCCTCGAATCTGTATAATTTTTGTTTGAAAAAAAAAGGTTCACTTTTAAATATCTATTAGATATGTTTACTATCATTTCCGACAATATAAGTTATATAACTGGATGAAGGTTTACTACTTCCGATTGCACATATGACCATCACTATAGATATCATTTGGAATGAGACTGTTTGCTAGTTAATTCACTCTTAGGAAACATTATTATGCTTCACAGCAGGAGCAATGGCTTTGAACACAGAATCATTACGACCTGCATATTTGTAAGATAATACATATCAATACCAGCCAGTAACATCTACCTAGCATGTATCTGCTCTAAAAGCCAATCAAAGTCTCTTGTGTTTATGCTCTTTGTGTTCCAGTGTAGAGTTGATTATTTTAGTATAATGAGATTTTCGAAAAATTTTATTTGGTGTATGTGGTCTTTGTTTGAGTGAGTGAGTAAGTTATTGGCTCCTTTAATATTCATGTTTTAGGGGGTGAATTTTTATCTCTGCTCTCTGATCATGGACACAGTTCATAACCTAACCATGTGAACTCTCTAGGTCTTTTGGGTGCTTCTTTTATTTTCTGGAACTCAAAAATTAAACCTATTGACACATCTTCAAATGTCAGTGACGGGGCTACAGCGGTCAAAGATAATTCTGATATTGCTCTGTTACCAATTGCACAAGCCCCCACTTTGAGGTTTAGGCAAAATATAAGAGGGAAATAAAGGCACTTGCCAACGTCCATGCACCGAGAAGATATGAATTTTACTTCTATAAAAGGGGAGAACATAAAATAGTACAAAGTACTAAATCCCAAAACTCTCACCAAATATTTATGCAAAGTGGAATAATGTACCTCAAAATCAAGTGATACTCTTGTGTAACTATCTTTGGCGAGCTCTGGGACTTCATTTGACTCATTGAATACAAGGGATTCAGCCACATTTGATGGCAACAAACGAGCCATGTGCGCGACTGATGGGCTCATAACCTATCCAACATTGGCTATAAAGTGCCAAGCTCTTTTTCAATTGAAGTACACCCAAATGTTTTGAGGTGAAGTCCCTCGTCTAAGTATGATTGTTTATGCTTTCATGCATGTAGGCTAATAGCAGTACCATATCAAACTTCTGTCTTTTCTGTTCTTATTTCATTTTCTTGTCCATTTTATTTCTCCATAAAAATGTTCTGTTTCAACAAACTCATTTATTAGAATATGCTTGCCTCGCTAATCCTCATACTTGCGGATTGTTTATAGCCAATCTTCAGAACTACTTGTTCTTACCTTTTGCAGGTGGTATATATTAAAAAATTTGCTTCACAAAATCAACGTCTTTTATTGTTAGAAGTTTACTTTTTGCAATTTGTGTTTGTTTTGTGCCTCTGGTGGTGGAGATGGGGGTTTTAATTAGTAAAATTAAATATGAACAAGCGCACTGGTGGCAGAATTACTCGTGTTTGAATTCAATATCTTGTTTATGAACAGTTCTTTATCACCGAACCATATGCCTGTGAGCCATCAAGCTTACCAAAGTATCCTCCAAGCAAGGAAATGGATATAAAATTGAGAGTTGAAGAAGCCAGAAGGTGCTTTTACTTCCTTGATTTCAAGAAATTTTTTGACCAATATCAATTATATGCTGACATTTATCTTAACTACAGGCAACGAGGTTTAGGTGGGAAAGCTCGTGTAGTGGATGGTACCAGAAGAGTGAGAGTTCATGAAAGGGTCAGCCGAGCAATTCCAGCGCCAGAAGCCAATGCTGAGCTACAACTTAACTTAGATGTAAGTCAAACAGATTCCATTTTGTTTATGCTCTATATTACCATGCCAAATGCTATCTTAGTTATCATCTTTTATAAAATAATTAAAAAATTACTGCTGTCTATCTGATGAAGCGTGGGGTGTAAATGGTGTCATTTGGAGAGCTGCTCTTACCGGGCTTGTGCTGGTTAAGGACTTTAAAGTCCTGTATGCAATTTGAGCTCAGTGGGTTTCTGCTTTGCTATGTTGTACCATCACTTGTATTTTAAGAAAATTGTTATTAATCTTGCATAAGACCGTAAAAAAAGAGAAAAGTAACAGCAAGAATCAAGAGACGGGGGAATCAAAGGAGGAAATAAGACGACGTGGATGCTCAGTTAAAGAAATAGTGAATCTATAGCTTACAATCAACTTTTAGTCAGAGGACAGTGTTCTCCATGTTTAGCTAAGCTTAAAAAGTTCACCTTGAAAATAATTATTTATTTAATTCATAATTGGAACAAGTAACTTACTTTGACAATGTGGTAAGAGTTAATTTCTAAATAAGCAACTTTTTTGTTTTTTTTTACTTTTAAGAGAAAGGTAACCTAGCCATGCTTGGAAAACATTTTTTCCTCTCATTTTTAAGCTTAACCAAATGGGACACAGACGTTGAATACTGAGAAAGGAATTGCTATTTATAGATATGATTCCATATATCAAGTAGCTGCATTCAGAAAGAAATCAACTAGTGTTTATGAGCGAAGCTTTACCAAGCTGATGACCTGTGTTCGAGCCTCCATTTGGAGGGGATGGGTGAAATTTGTTGATCCCCTTTTAAAAGAAAAGAAAAAAAATTTAAAGAACACTGAGCAATTCTCATATAATTAAGTGGAACCTTCATGCTGAAGTGAATCATTAGATTGTGTTTAGGATTTTCTTGAGTGTAATTTTATGGTTCTATGTTTTTACTCTAGTTGCAGCTGACTAGATTTCGGTAATAAGATGATACACAAAGATTTTAATAAGATTAGGAGCTACTTTAGTGACGTCGTAGACCTCATTAAAAGAAGATTTAGGCTGTGCTGCTAAACGCCATTTTTAATCTTCGAACTCTTTATCTTCGTCTTTTTATCGTTTGTGTATATAATCGTGTGGAATCTACCTATAGGAACTCATTTGCTTAAAATCTAATGATATCCTTCTTTGCACCCACTATATTCTACAGCGGTTGCGAGTCGAGTCACAAGCTAATGCTAAGACAAAGAGTGAGAAATTTCCACCACCCCATCAGGATGGATCAGTTGGATACACCATGGAGGATATATCATCACAAAATGGCCCTGTATCTTTTGGTGCTTCTGATGCTTCTTTGAATTCCTCAATTTTTGATCCAAAATCGTCCCGATTTCTGAGAAATAATTCAGTAACAAGGGCCCGGAGGAAAAACAAGAAAGAAGAGACTCATATGGGTCCTTCTTGGAAATTCACCAACGCATTCCATCCTTCCTTAATCGGTTGGTCCAAGGATTGGAAGTTCAACCGGAGACGATCAGTTTCAGAAAATTTTGCCGAAAGAAGGTAGAGAAAATCTAGAGGAAACAATCTTGAAAACTTGGTGTTTTTACCATTGTTGGGATCAAATATAATCTTTGTTGTTATAGATTTCATTCTCAATTTTGTAATTATGTGGGTTTTAAGTATAATTAACACAATTCAAAGCCTCAAGTGGGTTGTTTCATATAGTCTTCATCTCTACGCAATTCTCTGTCTTCGTCTTGATCGATTATGAAATTTATATTCGTGGAATCCCACGTTTGTTGTATAGTTTAGACTCTGAGATTTTCCTGCCTACCAGGTTTAGTTGTAAAGATTTTGTATCTAAACATGTGCTAATTGTAATCAATATAACTTTTATTTTTGCAATTTCATCAAGGATTGAAGTTCTACATGCAAAAGATTGTACCTCTGTATTCTCTGGGATCTCTTTGTTCTGTATTTGTGTAATCATACCCCAAAATATGTGTAAATTCCCAACATTTTTGGATCACTTGAGCTATGTCTGGTATATCGACTGGACATGATTGAAAAGGATAATAGACATGTCTTTTATCTTCGGTCCTCAGTTTGATCTAGTTTGGTGTAACCAATTGTGTAAATAGTCACGTAATGTGACTCGGACACTATCAAGTATTATTCAAGATTTCAGATGAAAAAATTAAATTCCGGAAAATACAACAAGGTATTTGACTGAGTCCAGGCTCGACAGAATTCGTGATAGTCGAGCTGCTTATGCCCAGGCAATGCAAACCTCATTTGATTTGGTATTCTACATGGTTGGGCTTGACACAGTTCATGCTAAGCATGGCTTTTTTCGGGTTTTCTATGATTTCTCTTTTCCATGCCAAAAAGTGAAAGCAGGGTCGTACATGTTGATATAATTACATAGAGTCACTGAATACGGTTCGAGGCTTCGAACGTAGCAAACCAAACCGAAGACGAAGGGCTAAAAGAACTTTATTCCTAGTATCAAATTTATGCATTTTTCTATTCGGAAAAAGAGCCTTGCTACGTGTACATGGCCATAAGCGTAAACCTAACTAAACGATTTTATCTCGCATATTTTAATTTAATTTAATCTAGGGCTGTGTGCTGTTCGGTTTGGGTTGGTTTCGACCCCAACCCGAAACCAAAACCAAATTAGTCGGTTTGGAAATATTTCAACCCAAACCAATCCACTCTATCTCTTAAACCAAACCAACCCAAATCGATTTGGTTTGGTTTGGTTTGGTTAGTCGATTTAGACTTTTAAATAATATTGCATCATAAAAAATGAAAAGTCATGCAAAAAATGATATATGTCATTCAATTTAACTACTCACACTGACACAATCAAAAACCAATACATAATCATAATAAAACTGAATCTTCATCGAGCTTTTTTTCCATCTCAATAGTTCATCTTCATCAACTTGGATATGTGGATATCCATAAGAATGAAAGAGATGCCAAATTATGTTTACTGTACTTAATTAAATATGAAATGCTAAACATATCATAATTATTTCTTTCTTCCATCTCAATAGGAGGCATGATATGATCAGAATTGAAAATAACTAGAACTAAGCATAATCCAAAACCAAAACCAAGACTAAGAAAATAACCATAACTAAACATAATCCAAATTCAAGAGTAAAAATAAAATTTATGTTACAAGAAAAAAACTCAAGCACAAAAAATAAATTGTGTTAACATCTAATGCTTGGGCACCTCCACATTTTGGAGAACACCATTAAGATTTTGATTTTGATTTTTTTTTTTTTTTTTTTAAAAAAAAATGGAAACATGTGTAAGTGGGTTGTATCGGTTAACCAGTGGTTCGAGGTTTTAAACCATGACCAAACCGAACCACCATGGTTTTGTTTAAAATAAAATCAAACCAAACCAATTAACTATGTCAAACCGACCCGAGTCGGTTTGATTTGGTCGGTTTTTCGATTTTTCGGTTTTTTTGCCCACCCCTAATTAAATCTATAAAAATAGCGACTTTAAGTGAAAAATCGCATTTTGATTTGCGAAATATTTTCCCAGAAACATCTTTTTGGTTTTTCTTGAATTCCTTTAAACTAGCTCACCAACAGGAAGAAGAATCAAAACAGAAGCCATGGCTCTTTGGATGGAGGCGGGTTCGGAACCCAAAACCCATAATGAAATAGCTGACCTTGAAGCCATATCTGCCCTAAAAGAGTCTGCTGCTATTGAATTTAAGGTTTCATTAATGGCTTCCCTTTTACTATAATTATTTATTTTAATATAAATCTTTCTTATTTTCCTTTCTGCTTAATTTGGTTTAATTTCATTTATATGCTTTGGTATACGCTTTCTTCTTCGGCCTTTTGAGTGATTCAACAGAAAATTGGCAAAATATGATTTTTTTTACAGTATTAGTTGCTGTTTTGCTATGATGTTTGCGTGCCCGATGATAAACGTGTTGAGAAAATGTCCTCCGAAATAGATAACAAGGCCTCCAAAAAAGTTTCCAATAAATGATACAAGAATCTCCAGAAATTCTATATAAGAACACAAAGCAAATAGAAGCATAGATCAAGACTTGAATCGCATAGAATGCTGTCCTAAAAGCTATATTTGCGCTCTCTCGATAATGAGAATGCTAAAGAACCAACACACAAATAGCTTTAACGGATTTCAAGTCTAAAACCGGGTTGCAATTAGCACTATTGAAATCCGGAATGAAGGAACAAAGGTGAGAAAATAAAGAATAATTTCTAAGTAGATTTTGAGAGAGTTTGAGGATGAAATCTCAAAGTATATGTGAGATTAGGTGTATTTAATTCATGAATTCTATCCCTATTTATAGAATTACATCATACTATTTCGTATGGGTGCCAACCATCCATGAAAAGATGGAACAATTGATCAAAAGGTGCCAAAACGGGAAAAAACAAAACTTGCCTAACGGCTAGTTTTTTGCTCCATGCGGCCGCATGGAACAACTTCATGCGGCCGCATGGAGTTAATAAGTCAGGGACTTTTAGTCCCTGACTAAGGCCATGCGGCCGCATGGCTTTAAGCCTATGCGGCCGCATGGGCAAATTATTTGCCTATGTTGCCCTCTTCCCGGTTTCCTTCCATTTTTCCTTTTCTTCAATCAATTTGTATTTCTCAATCTCTCAATTGATTCTCAAATATTTGAACAACAAATATATAACAATCCCCCACTTGTTCAAATATTACAACTCCACTTAGAATTATTAAACGATGTCACGCATAGTATAAGGTATCTTTCGATTTAAACCTTACATTAGTGTTAACATCGCAAAGTAACATCGAGATCCCAGGTAGCCTTGGCTTTGAACCAGTTATCCCTTGTGACATTACCGGCGATATCACACACGTGAACATTCTTTCTCAATATGTTCCACACAATTTTACTTTGGTGCGTTAATGGCCTTGCACCCATCCGAATTCATGAACTTTTCAGAAAGTAACTCCCAACTTTCCTTGAAGCGGCACCACTTCTAAGTTCATATAGGAGAAATTCTTACAATGTCTTGGTTATGTTTTAAAGACACTTGTACTACGTACTGAATTTCTTTAAGTTTTTATTCAACCCTCAAAGAACCATAACCCCAGCACTTATATCTTTAGGATAGAGCTTTAATTTATAAGTTAAGTGCTGAAATCAATTCACTTATCAAATGACTTGTTGTTACCCTTTGAACCCGTGAATTACTCATTTCGTAATGACAGGTAGGGTTGCCATCATTGGTGAATTTTATTTAAGGAGTTTAAGCCCCATCCTACTCGATGTTAGTCTTACCAACTCTTTGGTAAGTGGTTTTGTAAACGGATCAGCCAAGTTCTCACTTGACTTTACATATGTAAGTGAAATTACTCCATCTTTTATTAATTTCCTTACATAGTCATGTCTAAGACTCATGTGTCTAGACTTCTCGTTGTAGACTTCACTATAAGCCCTTGCTAGAGTAGCTTGACTATCACATAGTATAGATATTGAAGACTCATTCTTTGTATCTAATGGAACTTCATAGAGAAGATCTTTAAGCCACTCCGCTTCTTTTCCAGTTTCAGCCAATGCTACAAACTCGGATTCCATTGTGGAATGTGTAATCATAGTTTGTTTCTTTGATCTCCAAGAAACTGCACCACCTCCAAGAGTGAACAACCATCCTGATGTTGATTTGCTTTCACCAGCACTTGATATCCAACTCGCATCGGTATATCCTTCAAGTATAGCTGGAAATTTAGAATATTGGATTCCAAGGTTTTTGGTTCTCTTTAAATAACCAAATACCCTTCCAATTGCTTTCCAATGTTCAACACTTGGATTACTTGTAAACCTACTAAGTTTACTTACAGCAAATGCAATATCCGGTCTTGTACATTGCACGGCATACATTAGACTACCGATTGCACTTGCATATTCAAGTTGTCCAACATCTCTTCCAACATTCTTTACAAGTTTGATACTCGAATCAAACGGAGTATTTGCATCTTTAATGTTCAAATGTTTGAACTTTTCCATTATATTCTCAATATAATGTGATTGAGTCAATGCAAATCCCAAATCACTCTTGATCACTTTTATACCCAATATGGTATCTACTTGACCAAGATCCTTCATTTTGAATGTTGAAGATAGAAACCTCTTTGTTTCTATAATACCGTCCATGTGATTACTTATAATCAACATGTCGTCCACATATAAGCATACAAATATCACATAATTATCACGTTGTTTAGCATATAAGCATTTATCAACTGTATTATGCAAAAAACCAAAGGATATAATAGCATTATCAAATTTCTCATGCCATTTTTTAGGAGCTTGTTTTAATCCGTATAATGATTTTACAAGTTTACAAACTTTATTTTCATTACCCGGAAGAATGAAACCTTCCGGTTGTTCCATGTAAACTTCTTCATCTAATTCTCCATTTAAAAATGCGGTTTTAACATCCATTTGATGTACACATAAATCATATATAGAAGATAATGCAAAAAGAATCCTGATAGTAGTAATTCTAGCTACGGGTGCATAAGTGTCAAAGTAATCAATTCCCTCCTTTTGTCGAAAACCTTTAGCAACTAATCTTGCTTTATAAGTTTGGATTGAACCATCGGTGTTATATTTCCTACGAAATACCCATTTACAACCAATGGCCTTTGATCCAGCCGGTAAATCAACAATCTTCCAAGTATTGTTGGACATTATAGAATTCATCTCATCATTTATAGCATCTTTCCAAAAAATGCTATCTCTAGAAGTCATTGCTTCTTTGTAGGTTTTAGGATCACTCTCAATTTGAAGAACATAAGGAATTGTTCTTACTATATCTTCTCTACTTGCTTCAACCAAGTATAGAGAAATCCGTTGAGAATCAATCTCATCATGTCCTAATACCTTCTCTTTACGAGTTCTCTTGCTTCTTCTAGGTTCACTAGACTCATTTGCATCTTGTGAAGATGCTTCTAGTGATTTATTAAAAGCCGGAATTTCTTTTTGAGTTTCCAATGGATATTGTTCAATTTCATCCACACTCAATAAGTTTTCAAAGAAATTCACATCTCGTGATTCTATAATTACATTGGATGTTAGATCAAGTAGCCTATATGCTTTACTATTTATAGCATATCCAACAAAAGCACTTTTGATCCCTCTTGGTCCTAGTTTTGTTCTTCTAGGATCGGTGTTTTTATAATAGGCTAAACACCCCCACACTTTAAAATATCCAATGTTCGGTTTTCTTTCTTTCCACAATTCATAAGGAGTAACCTTAAATTTCTTAGAAGGAATTCTATTACCTATATGACATGCAGCAAGTAAAGCTTCTCCCCATAAATTGTTAGGTAATTTAGACCTTGTTAACATAGCATTCACCATTTCAACTAAGGTTCTATTTTTCCTTTCCGCTAAACCATTTTGTTCCGGTGTTCTAGGTGCACTACTTTGATGTATTATGCCATGTTCTTCACAAAAAATATCAAATTCTCTAGAAAAGTACTCACCACCTCTATCACTTCTAAGAATTTTAATCCTTTTATTCTTTTGATTTTCTACTTCATTTTTATATGCTTTAAACATATGAAATGCTTCATCCTTATGTTTCATTAAATAAACATAACAAAATCTAGAATAATCATCAATAAATGTTATGAAGTATTTATTACCTCCTCTAGTTAACATGCCATTAAGTTCACATATATCCGTATGAACTAAATCAAGTAAGTTGGATGATCTTTCTACACTTTGAAAAGATTTTTTAATCATTTTTGATTCAACACAGATTTTACACTTATCATTATTTGTTGATTCACATGATATCATACCATCTTTAATCATTCTATTCAAAGTAGAATACCCTATATGCCCTAATCTTTCATGCCATAAATTTAATGAACACACAAAGTAAGAAAAGTTTATTGTATTAATATTGTCAATAGTACATAATTTGACCATTCCATCAGTAGAATAGCCTTTTCCAACAAAGAAACCATTGCGGGATAATACAAGTTTTCCCGACTCATAGACACTTTTAATTCCAGGTTTTCCCAACAAATCCCCACTTACAAGGTTCCTATTCATATCCGGTACATGTAAGACATTAGTAAGAGTTACACTTTTTCCGGATGTGAATTTTAATTCAGCATTCCCTTTGCCTATGACTTTAGAACAATGTTCATTCCCCATTTGAATTTGTTGACCATCATCAATTTCTTGATATGTCTTGAAAAGGGTCTTGTCATAGCAAACATGAACGGTGGCGCAAGTATCATACCACCATCCCGGAATTTTTCCTTTGACAGCATTTACTTCACTTATAGTGGCGACAATCTCATCCTTGTCAATGGAATTCACCTTGCCTTCAATTTTGCTTTGTTTTCTATGTCGGCATTCTTTCGCAAAGTGACCGGGTTTTCCACACACAAAGCAATCTCCCTTGGGCTTCTTTTTGAATTTGTTGTTGTCTTTAGTAAACTTTCTTTTGTTTACTTTGAAGACTTTGTTGTTACTCTCCACGGTATTGGCTTTTGAAGTACCAACATGAGAATTTTCATTCCCATCTCTTACCCTTGACTCTTCCTCAATTCGGAGATGTTTTTGAATTTGCTCCAATGAAAAGTCTTCGGAGTTATGAAGAATTTTCTTCCTATATCCTCTCCAAGTAGAAGGCAATTTAGCAATAATTGCTCCTACTTGGAATGATTCCGGAAGTTCTATCTTCACCACTTTCAGTTTATTGACAATCACTTGAAGTTCATGAATTTGGGGCAATAGGGGTATATTATCTAAGAATTTAAAATCAAAATACTTAGATATTAAAAACTTTTTGGTACCTTCTTCTTCAGCCTTGTACTTATTTTCTAATGCCTTCCAGATTTCTTTTGCCGAAGATGTGTTGGTATACAAGTCATAGAGACGATCCGACAACGCATTCAAGATATGGCCACGACATATGAGTTCATCTTCTTCACGTTTCTTCCGGTCAATCCTTGATTGTTCGGTGTCTTTGTCGGATGGTTCGGGTAGATCTTCCAACTTTGGATCAAGTATGTAGAAAATTTTGAGCGCCGTTAACAAGAATTTAATCTTGTCTTGCCACCTTGTGAAATTAGATCCATCAAAACGGTCCAGCCTTACCAAGTCTTGATTCATGAGTTTGATAGTAGCCATGGTGGTATCTCCTTCGGTTGTCATTGTGCAAACAATATATAGCTTTTAGATTGTTGAGAAAATGTCCTCCGAAGTAGATAACAAGGCCTCCAAATAAGTTTCCAATAAATGATACAAGAATCTCCAGAAATTTTATATAAGAACACAAAGAAAATAGAAGCAAAGATCAAGACTTGAATCGCATAGAATGCTGTCCTAAAAGCTATATTTGCGCCCTCTCGATAATGAGAATGCTAAAGAACCAACACACAAATAGCTTTAGCGGATTTCAAGTCTAAAACCGGGTTGCAATTAGCACTATTGAAACCCGGAATGAAGGAACAAAGGTGAGAAAATAAGGAATAATTTCTAAGTAGATTTTGAGAGAGTTTGGGGATGAAATCTCAAAGTATATGTGAGATTAGGTGTATTTAATTCATGAATTCTATCCCTATTTATAGAATTACATCATACCATTTCGTATGGGTGCCAACCATCCATGAAAAGATGGAACAATTGATCAAAAGGTGCCAAAACGGGAAAAAACAAAACTTGCCTAACGGCTAGTTTTTTTGCTCCATGCGGCCGCATGGAACAACTCCATGCGGCCGCATGGAGTTAATAAGTCAGGGACTTTTAGTCCCTGACTAAGGCCATGCGGCCGCATGGCTTTAAGCCTATGCGGCCGCATAGGCAAATTATTTGCCTATGTTGCCCTCTTCCCGGTTTCCTTCTATTTTTCCTTTTCTTCAATCAATTTGTATTTCTCAATCTCTCAATTGATTCTCAAATATTTGAACAACAAATATATAACAAAACGTTACATAAACTTGGTCAAAATTCAATCTTGTATTGCATCATCAGTGAAGATTCAATCTTTGAATGGGAAAAATCCTTCATTATTTCTCAGACCCATATGTCCATACTTAGCACGCTGGTCCAACCTTTGAACTCAATGATAAGAAAAGGGTTTGTAAGATGTTTGTTGATGTTTACGAGATTTTCCATCGTTACCTGAAATTTGTTTTGCTTTTGTTAAGTCCTGTTTGTGTAAATAAGGGAAACAATGGAATTTGAGAAAGCTCAAAAATTAGAATAAAGAAGATTTATCGTTGTTCCGTCTGCTTTCAGGAAAAGGGTAATGAGTATGTGAAAAGTGGCAAAAATCACTATTTGGATGCTATTGATTGTTACACCAGAGCTATAAATCAGAAGGCTTTAAGCAATTCAGAGAACTCGATTGTTTATTCAAATAGAGCTCATGTCAATCTGCTCCTGGGAAATTACAGACGTGCTCTCCAGGATGCCGAGGAGGCAATCAGACTCTGTCCAACAAACGTTAAGGTTGTAATTTTGTGTTAATTATCTTTGTCATAAGTTGTATAAGTTGTATTATTATTTTCTATATGATTAACCTCTACACTCTTTTTTAGGCACTTTACAGAGCAGTCAAAGCATCATCGTCACTTGATTTGTTGAATGAAGCGAAGTCATACTGTGAAAAAGGCCTTGACCAATCACCAGATAACGAAGAATTGAAGAAGCTAGCCAAGCAAATTGATCTAAAGAGATCAGTACACAAACAGCGCCAAGCTGAAATTTCCAAGGCTGTGGAAGCAGCAGAGGTTCAAAATTTATGGTGTTAAGCAAAAATCAAGTTCTTAAATATTGGGCGTGCTTTTAACCTTTTAGTTTGAATACATTCAGGGCATTGTCTCCGCTTTTGAGCATAGAGGACTACGAATTGGGAAGGCAATGTATCAAGAACTCACTGGACTTAAAAAGCCAATACTAGACAAAAACAATATTCTTCATTGGCCTGTTATCCTTCTTTATGCAGAGGTTATGTCCAGTGACATCATTGAGGATTTTTGTGAGACTGACATGTTTTCAGCTCATCTTGACATGATATCCTTGGGCCACCTTTTTCTCTTCCCCCGCCCCCCTAATTTACAGGCTCCATTTCTTCATGATTAGTATTTAGTATTCATGTTGATTCTTGTGATCCTTAGCTTCCAAACATGTTCTCAGATGATTGCCCTCCTTTATCCTGGGATACAGGAAAAGCTTACTCTCGGGGCGCTATTGAGTTGTACTATGAGGTATGTAGTTGTCCGTGACTTCTTGATTTTGTGTTGGTAATCTCATTTAGGCTATTGATTTTGCCAAAAAAGGGGTCATGAATGCTTCTACTTGAAAATCTTTATTGCAGTTATTTAACATAGTCCTAACCATTACGAACAGTTTCTTTGAGGAATTAGCATACCGACTTTCTTTCATCCTTTCCTGTTCGCAGCCCAAAATTTTCCTTTATTTCTTCTTNAATACGAGACAAATATGTTCAAACACCGACAAGATATATGAGCGTATTTGCACGATAAGTAACGATCAATAAAAATCAAGATCAAACATCTAATTTTGGCAACAAAATATTTAACTTAAGATGAAAGAAGATATATTTGCATTACCCCCAAATGACACAAAGAGGGATATTTATAGTGTTACATGTGAAATAATGTCCATTGAATTAGGAGACACGTGGCCTCATCTTTTTAACAGGAGCATTCTATTCTAGGCATTAATTTTTACCAAACTAACTTGTAGCGCATTAGAGTATGTTTGGTAGAGATTAAAATCGGATTAAAATTGAAAAATTAGCAGTTATTGTTGACTTTTATTAGACGGGTGGGACCCAATAACGACCATATTTTCAATTTTAATTGAATTTTAATTGTTACCAAACACGCCCTAAATATAAGTGAAATAGAAATGGACTTTCTAGGATGAAATTATTTGAGTGTTGTTTGAGAAGTTGTATCATGTAGAGTTGAGTCTATAGCTAAAATAAATGCTGCGATTGTGTGCACCCTGGAATAATGATTAGGTTGTCTAAAGTGGGAGAGCAGATACAGTACGGTGTACCTTGATTTTGGGCTGACGCCTTGTGCAGGAATATAGTTGAGTGAAGAAGTGGGTATGAGTCCTGTAAGCACGTTTGTTCACATAATGAATAAGTGGGCTATTCTCCAATTGTAACCTGGGAGACAAATCAGCACACAGAATATCTGCTTCTTGTTGTGACGCTCATTCTGACTTGCGGATCATGAGGGGGGCAACTTTATTTATTAATGACAGGATGTAAGACACAGTCAAAATAGAAGCTTCAGTCTTGAACCAGATCAGTCTTACACTGTTTAATAAAGATACACACGTCTTAAGAAGACGAGATGTAGTCTCAATCCCCATGGAAGATCTGAATCCTTCCATTCTTTTTGGTTTTGCATTCTCACCCAACAAAGAGTTGAGTTACCACCAGAAAGGTTTGTTGGTTTAATGTAGTTAACGACTCATTCGAGACTAAGTTTGGAAGTTATAGACATAGTATGACAGGTGAAATCGCAGATATTGATGTATTGGAAGTTCAGGCTGAAAGGTTCTTCACGTAGTTTTCGAAAAAGGTTGACGAGTATAGGAGTTGGAGATGTGGAGATTGTTATTTATTTACTTCAAATAGTCTGGACATGAAATATATTACCATTTGTTCTTTAGATAAATAAATCCTCTAAAAAATCTTAAGATACAGTAGACGGTGCTCTATATGACATACTTGAAAGCTTTCATCGAAATTTAACTGCATGTAACCCATATTACCATCCACTCGTGTTGGAAGCTTAATTGATTGTTACTTTAAATCTTGAAATCTACATTGGCTTTCATTTTTTGGTGACAAATCTTGATTCAACAGGCTGGTTCTGGAGTTTGTTTATCCAAGAAAAAAATCATCCAATCTCTCTTAGAAGGTACAGCTGCTGCTCATCTGGAAAACGTTGACAGTGAACATAAAGATGTCGCTCTTGGTTCAGTCGTTAGAGGTAAATTTCATGCATCCAACAAGAAGTTCAATATTTCTTTTATCAAGATAAGATGAATGGCTTGGAAATTAGGCTCCTGTTTAGTTTTGCTAAAAAACAGAATTTTATTAGATTTTGGTAAAACCAAACGAAATATGTGGTTGAAAAGTTGATAAAAGTTGTGAGTCCCTTGAAATGTGCGGTTAAGTTTTATTGTTGAATTTGACTTCAATTTTTACCATCTTTTTTAGTTGAAAAAAACAGGGATTAGGTGTTAATCCTCTAGACTAGCTTTAATGTAGAAATAAAATCCTTTGGATGACACTTGAACATACTACTAACATTTAATCTGCATTGAAGAACGGGGAATTAGTTTATCTCTTGTTTAGCTCTGTACGGAACCGTATTGCAAGAGTACTTGATCAGATGCCTAAATTGAACTAAACTGAAGAATGGGAAAAATGGACTTTCTTCGCGATTGAGTCCGTCAAGTGGTAGGAAATCTTGAGGTCATTGGTTCTGGTGGACATTAATATTCTGATCATTCACAATGAGGCGGCAAGTCCCTAATATCTGAGCTCAAAACACCTTGGTTCTGATGGAGGAATTCTGCATGCTTGGTTGAATCTGGTAGACCAATGACACATGATTTGAGCTACATAATAGGCTAACACTGGTTATTTCAAATGCTAAGTAATTGTCTAAGTTTCCGAGGGCCTAAATCACTGCGTTAAGTGGTAACTCAAGTACGTGTTTGGATTTACTTATTTTTTGATTATGTAATCTGTTGCTGAAATATATGTCAATGAATTTATGTAACATGGGAAATGTGGTGAACCTCTAGTAAGTATCAAATCACACACATGTATCTGTTTGAGTACTTTTACTTATTCTCTTCATTGATTGATTCAGGCACTGATTCTAAGTGGGTTAGAGTCAACGAGAAGAGAACTCTTCATGATGTTCTAAAAGATCCTAATATGATTATTCCTGGAATTCCTGGTATGCTAATTTCATTTGAGACACTTGCCGTTTGTTTCATTTTGATTCTTTGGGAAGTGATTATTTGAAATGTGTTATTTTGGTGAGTGTGTAGGTAAAAAAGTAGGGAAAAGTTATGGGGAAACAAGAAAAATGATTTTTTTTGGAGAACGTGAGATTGAAAATGAGTGTCGGAGAGAAGTGATTCTCAA
Source organism: Fraxinus ornus (assembly GCA_903798235.1). NCBI lineage: Eukaryota > Viridiplantae > Streptophyta > Magnoliopsida > Lamiales > Oleaceae > Fraxinus > Fraxinus ornus. The sequence continues at coordinate 21,214 of CAIGRF010112329.1, read as the reverse complement.
ATAATCAAAATCAAACTAGGGCTTAATTTGTCTTAAAATTTTTATCTATTTCAAGGCAAACCCACTGTATTTTGTGTCTCAAATCTCTATTGTACTTTGCGTTGGTTGCAGTATTTTTCGCTGTTTCTAGGAAATCTAGCTTCTACAAAGATTTCAAATCTGGAAATTGGGCTCCACCGGAGATTGCATGATCAAGACACTTTAGGTAGTAACGCATGTGCATTTTGTCGAGGTAACCTGGATGACGTGGTTAGTGCGGATTGCTGGTCGTTTGTGTATTAGCAATTAGATTAATTGACGAGTGACTATTTTTTCGGACATTTTTATTACATAAAAAATTTTCCCATTTCATCTCGTACATCATAGCTTGTCTCTATTAATGCACGTGATAAAGTTTATTGTACCATATATGCTCCATGAGTCGAGTACTTGTGCGGAACAACTATGGTTTCTGAGAGAATAAAGGCGTACATTATAAAACTGAAGCGCGTACATGTTTAGGTGATATAATATACAAGACTGGGAATCAAATTGCTTAAATGTTTTCTTGTGTCAGCAAGAAGAAATGAAATGTTCAACGAACCTTATTCTGCGTCAACATTTGTTTTCGATGTTGCCACTAACCTGGATGTATAGGGAGTCAACAAGGTCGTGGTTTTTTCTCTTTTCACCCAACTGAATAACTCGTGCAAAAGAAACTCAAGAATCAGTAGAAGCCTTGTGTTTCTGGTTATTTAAGCAGTTGCAGTCATTTAATTTGATCTGTAACATGCCCTTTTGGCTGCACGAACGATATCCTCGACCTGATGAATAAGTTACAAAGGAAAAACCTATAAAATCATTGAAATTGTAGGACGAGAAGAGAGAGAAGTGTAGGAGGATTAACCTGCGGGAGAGCCATTCTCTCAAGATTTGCAGCATAGGGCATTGGAACATCTGTCCCAGCAATCCTCTCAATGGGTGCATCAAGATAATCAAAGCATTCTTCAACTACTGATGCACTGAAGAAATGAATATGCTTATTAAGTACGAAAGAAGAACAAAAAAGACAATCTCATTGACTAATGAGACGCGGTATTGTAAAGAAGGTACCATATTTCTGCGCCGATACCATGTTGAGCGAACCCTTCTTCAACAGTCACAAGCCTATTGGTTTTCTTGACAGACTCATATATCGTCGCTCTATCAAGAGGGCGGATGGAGCGAAGATTTATCACCTGCAGATAAAAAACATGAACCAAATAACAAAACACTCTATTTTTCCATGTCATCGTGTATATACATTCTCTGAGTTACCTCAGCATTGATTTCATCCTTCGCGAGAATTTCGGCAGCCTACATATTATTATACTAGTGTCAATTCCATATGGAAGAGTAGAACTTGCATATTTATTCATACAAATATATTGACAAACCTGAAGAGCATAGCCAACCATTTTTGAGAAAGCAGTGATGGTCACATCCTTTCCTTCTCGTTCTATCTAGGAGAGAGAAATAACAAATTTATACACTGCAAGCATAAAAAACAACACATAATTTAGAGTAAATACCTTAGCTTTCCCAATTGGAGCACAGAAACTAGAATCAAGAACTTCTGCCGAAACAGGAAATGATTCGCCATACCTATGATAAAACCCAAAAGAATAAACACAAAAATATGTTTACGCCTAAATCATACGTATAAAAATGGAACATTGCTACTTACAGCAATTCGTTTTCCAGGAAAACAACAGGATCTGGATCCCTTATAGCAGCTTTTAGGAGGCCACGAGCATCCTCTGATGAATATGGAGCCAGTACTTTTAACCCTGGACAAGAGGCATACCATGCTGCATAGCACTGCAAATGTCAAAACAAGGCTATAAGAAGAATCCACAGTCGAGGTAATGCCATTTGTTTTTTCTCGCATGAACAATAGAATCCATTTTTCCAATCGAAAGAAGGCATCCATGCATTAGAATTTTCACCATTTGAAACTAAGAAATGAAATCATGTAGTTATAATAATACTACTCTACCATCATCTTCTACGTTGTAACATGGAGCCTTGCTTACACCACATAGAAATCTAAATGGAATCCTATAACCACCTTGCTTAAACAAGATGGCATTGAGAGAAAACTCTTACGTGGGAATGTTGTGCACCCACACCAGCGGCAGCACCATTAGGACCTCTAAAAACAATAGGCACTGATATCTGACCAGAGGACATGTAGTTTGATTTTGCTGCAGAATTTATAATATGATCAATGGCCTGCAACAGATGAAGATGAACACCATCAGGTTACATGTGATAGGATCAAATTGTGGACTCAAATCATTTCTATTTGAAGGCAAAATATTTCATTTACCAACAATAACGTCTAATCCTACTCAAGTAAACACAGAGTCGAGGAAATAGCTCATGACCTGCAATGAGAAGTTAATCGTCATGAACTCGATTACAGGCTTCAGACCATAGTAAGCTGCACCTACTCCAATTCCAGCAAACCCGGCCTACAAAAATATCACATTGATTAGTTTGGAAAAGATTTCCAACTCAAATCAAACAAATCATGGTACATAGTATGATAAAGAGGATGTCCACTTTTCTTATTTAGTACTGTTTAATCATATCAAATCTTCTGTGCCAAATGTGTCATAAAGTAGAGGGAAAAAACCAACCTCGGTAATAGGTGTATCATAAACCCTTTCAGGACCATACTTGTCTAAAAGCCCCTTGGTAATCTGGAAGGCAATGCAGTGAATCAAAAACTGGTTACTAAAAGAATATATAAGTGTGAAACAAAATCCCATATTAACTAGACATTTTACAAGGCAATTAAACTACTCCAAATATGTTTAACTTTTTGGGATGAAACATTGGCCAATGCTCACCTTATATGCACCTTGATACTCACCAACCTGTACAAGAGCACAGTGTAAGTAAAAAAAAAATGTTTGTGGCAAGTAAAAAGAATAAATGAACCCGGTCAAGGTACAATTACCTCTTCACCCATCAAAAAGACTTTGGGATCAGCAGACATTTCTTCATCAATTGCTGAATTTAAAGCATCACGCACTGTCATCTGTGCAAAAATGGTGCAACCAATTGCATTAATCCCTTAAAATTGCATTTTTGTACGTATACAGTGATAATAATCGGTCGGAAATGTGGATGTGTGGTCGTTCTAAAATAGGTAAAGTGAACACATATTACCTGTTTACTGTTGGAAGAATATGCCTGGGATGCAACTACTCGAATTCCTTGCTCCAGAGTCTCTCAATAGAAAAGCATAAAAATTCATCGATTCACATAAACAATCTAAAGAAGGGTAAAATTCAAAATAATGAATTCAAACAATCATCTACCAGAGCAGGAAACCCTTTACAGGAGGCCACTCTTTGCCATATAATTCCCAACATTTGCTCCTTTTCAGTTTACCTGATTTGCACCAACAGTACAAAAGATCATATATACAAACAGAAAAAAACACCAACACAGAATAAAATCAGATCAAATCATACGCTACGACAGAGAATTCTTTATACATTATGATCCAATTATATATATGCAATTACCAGTAAATAAAGCCAACAAGATGTTAAACTAATGTGCTGAGTATGAAACTACACACAAATGAATAGTACGAATAGAAAGAGAGAGAGAGAGAAACCTGGTTGTTTGTGCAATATTGCGGGGATTCTGTTGAAGGAGAAGATATTTGGAAATTGACTGTTAAAACACCACGTTTGATGGAGACTTAGCACCTGATTCGTTACAGAAAGAGTGCTATAATTTGTTTCGGACGCTTTTTTGTGCTATTTATGTTAATTTTTGAAATTTACCAAACCGGCCTAGGCCCGTATCTTCAATCCAATTTGACGTCTCCGTTCTTGGGTTTTGCTAGGGTTTTTCTCCCATTAGATTAGACCGTCACAGAGAGAGGTTCAAATTCACTTTTCACTCAACAGAAAGGAAATTATCAATGGATTCTTCAGCTCTTGACTCCCCTGAGTTACAGCAATTTATCAGTGTAAGTACTTCGAAAAATATGTATTCGTGTATTTATTATTATTTTTTGCTCCATCATACCACTAAAATTTCCAAATGAACTCGATGTTATAATGTTATCAAGCTTGTTTCATCAATTTATGCACCTGCTGGAAGCATTCAAATGCATTTTTTTGCATGTGGTTTGGTGCTGGGGACCATCTTCTTCGGTCTTGAATATTTTTCTTATGCAGTTTCAGGAATACAAATCCAAATTTTCATGATGGGTTCACTCATTGGCCAGTTCAATGAGGAAATTCTATAGCTGTCCTTTCTTATTTGTTTTATCTCACTATCATGCTGTTAATTACATATTAGTTTTTGGGATAAATTGAGGGTTAAACTTTTTTTTTTAATTCTGCCCTAATGTCTGAAACTATTTTCTGCTTTGGAGGGAGAAGAACATTTCTTCCAATCATGAGAATTGGATTATGGAATTGTAGAGACATTTGAATATGGAAGAAGTTAACTAGATAGCTTAGACCTTTTGTGCCTTTTTCGTCTTTCGTCTTTCTTCTTATTCCTTTTTATTATTCTTGTTTTCCTTCCAAATAAAAAAGGCTTTCGTAACAGTCTGAAAACTGAAGTTGTGGCTTTGGATCCTAGAAGCCCATGTACCTATCTGTTGGCTTTTAGGTATTAATACTGGAGTAGATGTTTAGGGTACGTTCATGTAGAATTTTTTTTTTTATGATAACCGTAGATGTCCGGGCCAACTTGCGCACACCTAGACTAATCCCATGGGGCCTTGAACGTTCATTTAGAATATTTGATAATACGTTTTGTGAAAAGTGCTGATTTTTATTTTATTTTATTTTTTGGAAAATGTGGTTAAAATGTTGGGAAAAATTATGAGTTTGCGTGCAAAATTATTGTATTGAGAGAATATGTGATTGTGAAAAATGAATTTTAAAGATTTTTTTACCAAACAGAGGCTTAATAATGTCAAGAATGGAAACTCATAAAGAATCCAAAAGCTGCTGCATATTTTTAGATAAAAGTATGGTTTCAATTTTATATCTATAAGGTAGCATGGTATTCGGATATTGGGCATCTGGTAGATTACTGTTTTGTTTTGTGGATAGCTTTTTAAAACCATAATTGATAAATTCAAATTTTCATGGGGGATAAAGGGTCTTCTGTTCAATGAAGCAGTATTCTTGTTTTTCATTTTGCATTCTAGTTATTGCCATGCCTAGTCTTCATTTGAACAGTCAGAAAATCTCTTTCTGATAAACCCTTTTGGTATCCAAATATACTTCGTATATAGTTTATGTTATTTGTTGACTCATCAAAGCTTTGGCATGTAAGAGCCCGTATTACAAACTTTTGACAATGATATTTGAATCTTTACAGCAAGAAAAGGAGAAGGCTATGGTTAATGAAATGATTGCTAAGCTTACAACTGTTTGCTGGGACAAATGCATCACAGGCACTCCTGGGAGCAAGTTCAGTTCTAGCGAGTCATCTTGTCTCACCAATTGTGCTCAACGTTACATGGATATGAGTCTCATCATCATGAAACGCTTCCAGAACATGCAGTGAAGTTAGACTTGTGTCTCAGAGAGATTTTTATTGATCTCTAAAGTTTATTCTTAGTAATCTTTTTGCTGCTACTACTAAGTTAGATATTGGGGATATTTTTGCTAGTAATGTTATGAATTGATAATTTGCTGGTGAACAAAAAGGGCGGCAACTTACAAGTTTTTTGTTCAATGCCTTGCTAAATAATACTGCAAACAAATTATTTGTGGGCACTGGGTAAAAATTTAATAATTTACTGTATGGCTCTACAAAAAGGCACATCTCGAAAAACACCAGAAATGTGCCATGCATGTGAATGCAGTCAACTGAGCACGGGCATCATGTTAGACTTGGGTTCTATAGCCTCTTTTGATTAGTGAAAAGTTGTAAGGTGGAGGGTCGAGGATTAAAGTTTAGTGCTATTTATAGTCAACGATTATAGTAATCATTCTCAGTTGCAGCTTATTATTTGAGAATTACAGGAAATTAATACTTCAAATAACAAGTTGCATATGATACCTACTCCTGATTATAGTGGTGGCAAAGAGCCGAGCCCGAGCTTTTTTTGGCTTGAGCAGAGCTGAGCCGAGCCTGGCCAAAAAAAATGAGGCTCGGCCCGAGCTTTCTGCCCGAGCCTTAGCAGGCCGAGCCGAGCCGAGCCCGAACCGAGCCGGCTCGGGTTTTATTTCATTTTTATGTCAAATCTACATTTTTTCCTTAAAAAATTTAAAATTTGTACAGTTTTTATATGTTATAAATTAAATAAAAAAAGCTCGGGTTTGGCTTGAGCTTTTTATGTCGAGCTTNCCCGAGCTTTCTGCCCGAGCCTTAGCGGGCCGAGCCAAGCCCGAACCGAGCCGGCTCGGGTTTTATTTTATTTTTATGTCAAATCTACATTTTTCACTAAAAAAATTTAAAATTTGTACAGTTTTTATATGTTATAAATTAAATAAAAAAAGCTCGGGTTTGGCTTGAGCTTTTTGTGTCGAGCTTTTTTGGGCCCGAGTCGAGCCAAGCCCCGACAAAAAAAATGAGGCTCGGCCCGAGCCTCGGCTGTAATCGAGCCCGTCTGAGCCGGCGAGCTTTTTTGCCATTCCTACCTGACTATGAATATCATTATTTAGGATTAAAGGGCTTAGTCGGTGGGAGGTCACAATTAACCACATATCTATGATATAATAAGATATAAAAAACCGCGGATAAGTGAGATTTGTTTTTGATTTAAATATTCTTCCAACTTCTTCTTTATCCTTGATTTAACTTTAGGTAAGGGTCTAACTGTCAAAAAAGAATTAATCGAGTTCAAGCCACTAATCGATATTTTTGGCGGTTGAAGGATTGAGACATACCCTGAACATTATTGTTTACTTTAGAGGTAAATTGGTTGGATTCCTGGTCCATTCCATGTCCAGTAAGTAATGCTATTCATCGTCGAATTGCATTATTCATGCTATATTGAATATTAAATGAATTTGAGATAAACATTTCTCGAACAGTTTCTTATATTCTTTAGAATTCAAGCACATGATTCAAACATACAATATAATTGAGTTACCCAGAAAAAATTTACTACTGAGTAAAATTTCACTCTTCCTATTTGCAATATCTTGTAGTCGAGAAGGATATTGTGACATAATTGTGTGATTACTGAATTTTGATTTGAAGTCAATTTTTGTTGCTTCTATTTTGTTTGTTTTATTGATATGTCACTGTGTGTTGGATAGACAATAGATACATATGGGCACTCGCTTAACGGTTGTTGTGGTAGCAGTGGTACTATATTCAGTTAAAAATTAAAATACATTGAAGTCAAGAATTGTCGTTAAAGACAAAATTTAATTCTCAACTTAATCTTTTAGCTAAAACGGTTAACACTACTAATGTCTAATGCATTATTCGGTTTCTTTAAATAGAACTTTCTACCATAAGTCTCCTTCGTGATTTCTATTGTTAACATGAAAAAGTCGAATGTTAGACAATGCACCATCAACATATACGCAAGTTGCCATTGTGCCATACGCATGATTGATGATGACATGTCAACCGTTGATTGGTTCTTGCCTTGTTCTACATTTGATTTTGCTTAATTAGAGTATATCTAAGGTTTAAGCATGGGAGCACCAAACACTCCCAAAAACTTTACGTATGAGTTGCAAGCCGTAAGTAGGGGTGGGCAAAAAACCGACCGACCCGACGAAACCGACCGAACCGACCCAAATCGACCGGTTTGGGTCGGTTTTTT